>AWWV01008368.1:0-16673 GCA_001974805.1 Corchorus capsularis
GAGAGAGAGAGAGAAGAAAAGCCATACAAGATGAGCATTTAGATCTTTCAGTGCTTGCCCATCTTCCCACGTCTCAGATATGACTGTTCCCGCTCTGAAGGCAAAAGAACATGTGAATCCATAAATCAAGAGATGCGATAAGTGGTAATACCCATATGCCACAATAATAGATGCATGTGATTCAGAAAAGGTAGAAAAATATAAAACCAAGCAGCATTCTTTGTTACTCAAAACCATATAAACTCAAGCAGTGTGTGGAAAAAATTATAAGAAATATTGCATTTGCATAATTCATCAAGATACTTTATTCCTCCCATACAAGTTTAACATCAGGATTATGTTTTATTAATGCCCAGGAATTGTGGATAAGATGGTGGCTGATTATTATCAACGACGAAGATTGCCTTTATATTTTATAATGTGCAACACAATTTTTCTACTAGAAAGAACTCTTTATGAGGGAACCCAAGCATTTGGCTCAGTTTAGGTGCATGAATACCCTAATCAGAAGCATATGTGAATCCCCCTCCCCCGAATCAAAAAATAAGAAAAAAGGTGAACTCTCTATGAGAAATGACACTACTAATTATTTCTCACTACTAATTCATAATTTTAGCACTTTAGCTTGCAGATTTGTAATGAAATGAATGATATTTTCCCAAATAACTTAGTCAATTGATCTATATCAGTAAATACTTAAGTTGAACACTTTTAAGTACTAAACATATTCACCATTCTTTTGCTTTTGATTAAATAATAAAACATTAAAGCATTTAATTGACTTTTCCTTCTTTTTTTTTCTTTTCTTTTTCTAGGTCTGACCAAGAACTATGCCAAGCCTGAAGAAGCCATAGCAAGAATATTACCTAAAACTAAAATTCTTTTCCAAATCCGATTACACCCACGACACCAAGTCTTAGTCCTAGCTTATTAGTCAATTTCTTATCAAACACTCTTAAAGTCTTGGTTACTATATATAATCGTGATTCTTTTGCTTTTTATTGTGTGTAATATTTCAATATTCTTTCCTCAAAATTTATTCTAGATGCAGTTTCTCTCGCTCGGACTAAGCACCATACCAAGCAAGAAAATCGCATTACAAGCACATTAACGAAAGCAGGAAAGCTCTTTATATACCTGATTATTCCCACATTCCCCAATCTCAAGGAATCCTGCCGTACTTTCATTCTGGCTTCTTGTCGCTCGGCTTTTGAAACAGCTATCAGCAGATCAGATATCATTTTTGTTCTCTGAATCACAACCAGATAAGAGGTCCAGAATGAAAACTGACATCATAAATCTATATCAAAGACACTTAGCAACAATACATCTCCTCTAGTCATTTTTTTAATTGTCTTCATGGCTATGAGTGAACATGTGTATAAAGCCTGACAATTAATGTGCAAAGGAGTGATATAAGTTCATATCTATGATCATATAACTATTGGACAAAGTTAGAACTTGCACTATATTAAGATACACTAATAAAGCATAATAAACACCTTTGGCTTCATTTGCTGGTCATAATCTTTAATATCTTTCAGTTCCTGCCAAAACACAACAAACATTAAATGTAAATACATAAAGAACTATGCACAACAGATTAATGTGTTACATAGCAGCAGAGGCACATGAGACCTTCTCTAGTTGCCGACAATGATTCTGATAGTCAGAGGCTTCTTGACGACATTTCCGCAGGTCCTCCTCCAATGCTGCAACTTTGGCACGTAACGATGTAACCTCTTCCTAAGATAAGTGCCCAACCGAAACATTAACAACTGTGAGTTGCTGCATCTCTCAGGAAAATGACCCAGATGGAAACAACCGAAAATATGAAATAAATGTCCCAAAAGCAAATTATAGCAGTAGTTCTTTTCCTCCATGTTTTCCGGGCTAGAACGAAGAAAATTTTATTGCCTAAAAAAAAGAATAGATTTAAATAGTTAAGATGAAGACGAACTTTACCAAAACAGAAACATACCTCTAGCGACATGCGGTCATCAATCCGGAACTGCTCTTTAGGCCTACTATCCTGCAAGATTAATACAAATATCAAAATGCCTGCAATTATATGAGATTCTACTTATAGAACTAGTATATTAAAATAGTTATGGAACATATGCCATAAAGGAAGGTAAAATAATTTTCATCCTTTCTACAAAAGAAAAAACATATCATCATTATTCTACAGTTTTCTTCTAACCATTTCAAAGTTTAAGAAATGTATAAATTTTTTAAAATTTTCTAGCTCAATAAACTGGTTAACCATGGAGGAAAAAATGAAAACATTTGAGTAAAGCTCCAAAAGTATGCATTTTCACTTATCAAAAGAAACCTCCCTCTTTTATCTTCCTTCGTATCTCTCATTCCCCTTGAATGTTATGTACAGAGCAGAATATAAAGAAATTGAGAAAAGACTTGTATACTGAAACAGAAGAAAGTGTGGACCATGTCCTCAACATTAGTTTATTTTCCTTGCTTTCCACTTATATTTATAGGATGACTCCTAAGTGCCTCAAGCTTAGCCATGTTCCCTGGCCCCTTGAGCTAAGCAAGTATGATAGCACTAACAGCAGTGGTCCAATATGGCAATAAGGTGAGTAGAGAACAATCTAAAAGAGCATTTTTGTCATCAATGACGTAAAATCAGGAAGATGATAAAAGGCAGAACACTGTACTGCAGTGAAGGCAGACCTTATGATATGAATTCTCAAGCTGACCATTTGAAGGTGATACTATCGAACTAGATACTTGTTGTCTTGCCTGATCATTAGCTCTAGAACCGCGGCCTCTGCTTGAAACTGAATGGCCCCTTCCACGACCCTGTTTTCTCCTATTTCCATCAGAACTTGCCCTGGGCTCCATGGGTTCCGCAATCTTTTGCCTCCCTTCAGAAACGGCCTGAGACGTATTTCCAAAAATAAAAAAGAAGAAGAAGATAAATACGTAATATTTTCTCTAAAGCAGAAAAAGAAAACTTATAGTGAACTGAGAAATAAGTATAGATGGTACGTAATGCTATCCAACCAATTTTTCTTCGCCGAAAGTGTCATCAAGTTACCTTGAAGAGCTCAGAAGAAAAGATATTATTTTCAAACCTCCAAAAAGAATAGTCCTAAACCAATAATCGTACCTCCACATGTTCAAAAATCGGTGAGTTATCATCTCCTTGAACTTTCTGGCGCTTCAGAGTATTGGCTTGTATTAAAAACTCTCCTCCATTCTAGCATCATAAATAAAACATACAAAAAGATGTTAACTTGAGAGTTAAAACTTGAATGAAATCAACGGATTCTACAACATTTGAAGGGTCACATAATCCAAAAAGTATATAAATAAAGGCGACACCTCCGAATATATCATAGATATGATTATTATTTCGTCAAATGACGTGAGGTTATCCACAAATTAAGTAACAACTTCCAATGCAGAAATGCATTTATTAACCCAAACATTGTATCCGTTTCAGTAATCACAACACTTGAAGGGCCACATAATCCGAAAAGTAAATGTATAAAGGGCAACACCGCCAAACATATCATGGATATATTATTTCTTTCCATCAAATGACACAAGGTTAGCCAAAAACTGGGTGACAACTCCCAATGCAGCAACGCCATTATTAACCCGAATATCCTATTCGTTTCGGAAATCACAACACTTGAAGGTGACATAATCTAAAAAGAATATATAAGGTGTAACACTGCTAAACATATCATAGATATGATCATTATTTCATCAAATGACACGAGGTTAGCCACAAACTAGGTAACAGCTTCCAGTGCAGAAGTGAATTTTTTTGCCCGAACATCCTAACCGTTTCAGCTATCACCATCATGAATTCATGATCAAAACTTCTGATCATTTATGCCGATCATTCTGATCAGGCATGTTCTTCTGCAACGCAAGATAAGCTAATGCACGGTAAAGGCATTATCCAAGGGAATAACCAATAAAAATATGAACATGCAAATTGCAGACATTCCAACCATGATAAGCTGTTTGCAGAAAGGACCGCAAAACTGACAGTCTTAAACCTAATAATTCCGTACTTGAAACAGATATAATGAAAACAATGTCGAAAGAATATTGAGGGCTTTTTACCTCGTCATCAGAATCGCTTGAACTAGAAGCATCAGGCAATTCCTCAGCTGAAGCGAATTTCGAAGCTGCAGATAGTGAAGACCAAGCCGCCTGTTGCGGTTGGTGTTGCTGCTGCTGCTGCTGCTGTTGTGGTTGCGGCGGTTGCTGAGAAGCAGTTGCCGAAGAGGCCTTGCCTACCAAGCGAGCTTCAAGCTTTGCAATTTTGGTGGGCAGAGAATGGTCCGATTGGTTTGACGAGTTTGAAGAGAAATGCAGTATCATGTCGTCTGACATTGCGGACCAAACTCAAAAGACGCCACAAGGAAAAAACGACTGGTCAGATCATTAAGGGGAAAAAAACAATGTAAGAAATAATAAAATTGGCGAAGGATTTTTTTTTTCCTTTTTAAGAATTTAGGGTTTTTGATTGTTTTTGGTAAAGGCTGTGGGCTGGGGGAGAATCAAGGGAGAGGGGAGTGGGGAGAAGGAATGAGGCTTTGGGAGTTTTGAATTTTAGAGAGTAAGGGAAAAAGAAAAAGAGTCCTTTTTTTTCTATTTTTCTTTACAATGGGTTTGATTTGGGGTTGGGGCCTAGATTTGGATGAAAAACATGGGACTACTTGTGTGTGATTTGTATGAGAAAAAGGAAGTTACAATGAAAAGGAAAAAGAATTAAATGATGGGATGCAATGAGGTCATGAGGTTGGTTGGGTGACTTGGAGAGAAAAAAAATTGGGCAACTCAACTGCAATAAATCTAATTAGGTTTTTGTAAATTTTGGTATGTTTTTGGCATAAATTACATTACATATATTTGTGTCTATTTTAATGGTAACCTCTATTATTATTATTATTATTATTATTATTATTATTATTATATTATATGGGATTAATAAGGTGAAGTTCTCCTCTCACAGATTTAATTCGAAATATTTTTTTTTGTACTAAATTCGAAATATTAAGTATGACATTTTACTAACTATTTTAGAAATCACTTCAGCATTAATTAGAACTATTTAGCACTTTGAAAGACTCAATTATAGAAAAAAATATCGTGGGAAATCTTCCAAAACTAAAATATTACCTTCTTAATAGAAAAATTAGCTCTTGTGATCTAAATGAAATTTGTAGATATTGAAGTTAACTTTCCGACAGCATCTTATACACAAGTTTTTGGAATTCGAAATCAAAAGATATGACTTTCTATTGGAACTACACATATAGAGATTAGGCCTTCAAATAAGAGCAATGGGCTTTTAATCCATTCGGCTTCGGATTTGGGCCTGACTATTGGACTCATACTGCGCTTTAGATATTTGGGTCAAAATTCAATGGGCTTTCATGGGTCATAATCGGCCTCTAATCAGTAATCTTATATGCTTCAATCCAAATAGCTTCTGAATACCTCCCTCCAAATCGCTCTATTTAGCTTGTCAATGCATCAAATGACACTTTAGAACCTAAAAACACATAAGATGACCAAAAAAAGGCATAAAAATGAGAGTAAAAGGCTATAAAAGCATAGAAATGAGACACAAAATATAAGCATAAATTAAGCTCTATCAAAGATGTAACCATTTAGTTCTCGTATTTATTACTTGATTTTCAAGTTTTTAATCAATGTTTAGTAAAGTCAAATTCATGTGATCTGTAGTTATATATTGAATAGAGAATACAATTTCTCAAGTTCAATTACGATTTTGGGGTAGTTAATGTGGCCTTTAATTTGCCACGTTATTGCCCTTACTAGACTTTTCAAATTTGCTAGATCCCTTCTCACTTGATGCCTGTCCCATTTCAGTTTCTTTCTCTCCCACGCGTCTCTTGTTCTTCTGCGTCTTCTCACTCTTTCTTCCATCCCTTCTTCCAGTTCTCTTTCTTTTTTCCTTCTCCTCTCTTTCCTTCCTCTCCATCCTACCAGACCCTCCTCCCTTCTTTGTTTTTTCCCCCTTTCTCTTATGTTTCGATTTTTTTCCTTCTTTCCTGTAACATTTTCGTTTTAAGTGAAAAAAAAACTGAGATTAATTTCCTCAGTTTCACCTCTCCATCATCGACACGCTTGGGTCTGCAACGGTACCCAATTTCAATGTTTGGGTTTTTTTAATTATTTATTTTGTTTTTTGGATGTAAAAATTGGAACTTTTTTGGGTTACTAATGATTTGTGGATTTATTTTGTGGGTTTCAAGCTATGGAAGATTCTATCATCGGCCTCTTTTCCTGTCTACTCCGTGAGGTACTTTTTTCCTTCAAAAGTTATTTTTCCTGTTTCCTCTTTCACTTTCAATTTTTAATTTTAATCTTTGAAAATGTGGTGCATTGGGTAGCTTTTTTTTTTAAAAAAAAAATCCTAATTTCCTTTTCCTTTTCCTTTAACATATACTTATACGAACAATGCATGATTGAATTCTTTCTAAAGTTGATTTTAACTTATGCGGGTAATTCAAATCAAAAGAGAAAATGGTTCGTTTCATTTCATTATTAGTTGTAATCTAATAATTAAATTGAAATATGCGTTTTTTGGGAAGTAAAACGCATTCTGTTTTATTTAGAATTATTGTGCCATGTTAGCCATTTGTTCATTTTGGCAGGAAGATTTTAGTTGTTTCATCAGGGAGCTCCATTTAAAATATGAATCCTGATTCTTTTCCTTATTAACTTGAATTTCATGAGCACGCTTTCATTTTTAATTACAGTTTGAAAATTTAAATTTGTCTAAAACACTGCAATTAAAACACTCCATTTAAATTTGTCTTTGCCGACTAAGTTTTGTTGCCTATAGAATTTGTCTCTAGCAACAATCACATGCAAGCAAGAACATTAAAACTCTTATGAACTCTAGTAGTTAGACTAAAATTAAAAATAGGACGCATGAGCAATGGGTCTAGCTCAGTTTGTTACCTAAAAAGAGGACCTTCTCATGTATAGGAAAAAGGGTATTTCTTTCGAGAATGCTTCAAGACCATTGGATCATGAGTGACAATAAGTTATCTATCGTTCATCCCATTTAGGCCTGGAGTATAAAAGAGGTCCTTTTAACTAGGGTAAGGAGGGAGAAAAAAAATTGGGGGAAAGCGTGAAAGCGTGAGGCAGGTTTTAGAGAGTGGGAAAGCGTGAGTTACAGTTGAAAAAGAAGATAAAGGTGGTGGCTTCCAAGGTCTCTTGACAGCAAAAAAAAAAGAAAAAGGAATTGGAGATAGAAAAGGGAAAGAAGAAGGATGTGTCATTTTAAGAACCTAAGCCTTGATTGAGTTGGTAAAAAGACTTACCTTTCTTTTCTTTTCTTTTTTTGGTACCGAACAATAGATTTAATTAAACATAAGGTTAGTAAACATAGAAACACACCAAGAAAGCAACAACAAAAACAAACACTAAAGGATACTCTAAGAACTTAAACTGACCATGAAGTGAATGCGGAGGTAAAGAGCCATCCTAGACTTGAAAGTATCACTTTGTATTCTTTTATCGAATCTTAACAATTACTAGCACTCACTTCACATTTAATTTTCTTCTTGTCTCGATGGTGTGCTAAAGGAGGAGGGCCTATTTTCACTTGTCCATACTTGAAGTCAAGCTTTCTCTTCCCTGCTTTTGCGATTGATTTTTTGGTGGTGGATTTCCTTGCCTTTGCTCTTGATTTCTTGATGGACGATTTCCTGTATTTGTCCAATAGTATTCTTTTGGAAAATGGCATCTCGAGGTCTTCGCTACTTTCTTCATTATCCAAACCTTTCTCTTCATCCCTTTGGAAGGATTTTGTGTTTTGGATATCCTTACATTTCATGTTTTCAAGGCTAGTACTGCTTGCGTTACTTTCATCCATTCGCGTTTCTTCATCAATGGTAGAGACAAGGACCCTCATGTCCTCCATGCATTTATTCTTGTATTTTTGGCTCCTTGAAAGTTGAATCCTCACCTGGATATTTTGGACATAGATCGACACTTTTGATGAAAGCCCCGCTGCAAAAGCTAAATGAGATGGAGATTGACACCAAGATTTTGAATGCCTTCTCTTGCTACATTGAAAACAAACTATGAAGTCCTTCTCATGTCTGAATTGAATCCACAAAAACTCCTCTTCATTGATTGTTTTGAAGGTGCAAAATCTTTTAGCTTAATAGATTTTCCCAAGGATTTCATCAAAACTCTGCTCTTGAAACTCTGTCTTCATCCCCTTTTGGAGTTCCATTATCTTGCTTTCCAAATAAACTTTTTTTGACAATTATGAGGCCATCTCTCCTTGAAGCTTTCAATTCTCAACTTAGGAAACTCCAACTTGTTTCTCAAATACATTTTTCTCTTGTCAAGACTTTTCTTTAGCCTTTTGCTCCACAAGTGTTGCACTTTTGATTTTCGCATGTATGCTTTCCAGTTCTGAAATTTTTGTTTTTAACTCTACAATTGCTTCAACAGTCTTGTTCTTGACCTGGGCATCCTGCTCTTGTTGAGACGAGTTAGCATTTTCCATTGTTTTGAGATCTTCCTTCACATTAGCCAATTGGGACTCTAGCTTTTTCTTATGTTCCTTGAGTCTCTTGTTTTGAATTTTCAACTTATCATTTTCTAGTTGAAGTTGCTCGAACTCTTCTTGCACCTCACTAAACAACATGAGTTGGAAGCATGTGCTGGATCGTTGCTCATTATTCAATTGTTCCCCTGCTTCCATAAACGCCTTGGTCATTTCTTCACAAAGTCCTTTAAGCATCTCCATGGTGGACTTGAACAAACAATGAAAGACCTATAACAGAGAAATTGGCAACAAATAATCCCAACACAGCCACAAAAAGAACATTGATGACTGAAGGTAAAAGGGGTAGCACAAGAAAAACCTAAAAACTAAAAAGGAAATAAAAAATCTGGAGTTTATTCTTTTTCTTTTTGGTGAATAGGATTAAATTTAGGGGAGGAGATCTAAAGAAGGGGTTTCAGGAGGGTATAAGGTTGGGAAAGGTATTGTATTTGCTAGATCTACTCCATTCAGTAAGGTTTTTGGAGATGTCAAGACTAGATCTAGGTTTTGGAGGTGAAAAAGGAGTAGTTTAGTGGTTGTTTTGGGTTTCTCCGACAACCTCAGCTGGTGGCCGGCTGTGAAGTGATCGGCGGTAGAGGCTGGTTGCGGTGGCTGACGGTGGTTGGGGTTGGAGAGTGGTGGCCGGCGGTTGTTTGGTTGATTGGTGTTTTTGGAGCTCATGTTGTGTTCTTGAGTTTTTGGGTTTTTTGATCTATTTGGGCTTCCATTTTCTAGGTAATTTGTGTTTGTTTAGAGAGAAGTTAGAGAGTTTTTCTCTCTACATTTTTAGGGTCTTGACACAGAATTACCTTTTCTTCATGCCACATGTTTCGTGTCATTGGATTTTATGATATTATATATGAACATACCTTCTAGTTTTATTGTTAATATTATTTGACTTTGCAACAATATATTTGTTTCTTGCCTTTTATTATAACCATGGAAGTGGATTTCCTTGTTTTTAGATTAGAATAAAGAATATGTAGGTTTTTTGAGTGGACTTTCTAGGAAGGAGGAACAGAAAGTTAGTCTATGTCGGGTTTCGTTTCTCTTTAAATCTCATTTCATTTTTGCATTAATTTGTATATACAAAGCTAGAATAGTTCTGTAATAGATTAAAGCTAGGTTATTTGTTTGTTTTACGATAAAATTTGAACTTTAAGCTTTAGGCCCTTTTAATTCCCTTTCTATTTAGTTACTGTTTCATTATGGTGTAAGCTTGCTTGTTGATTCATGCAATTAGGTTTTTTTTTTAAAAAAAATTGTAATTAACTTAGTAGTTAGTTTTAAATTCAATAAATGGATAAAATTGAGCTAAATTAATAAAAAAGAAAAAGGTTAGGTTAATTTAGACATTTGCATCCATATTTATTTTGATAAATTGTTGCAATTCGCTATGTCATAAGGCTGAAATTAAATTGACTCCTTTAGACTTGAAATTTCCGGAAGGGTACTTCCCAGTGTGTGGGTTTGGGTTCGGAAGAGTTTCTCGTATAATCATCCAGTAAAAATTAAGCTTAAATTGAAATCTCATGCATCATCTGCATTCATGTATTTAGGACTTAGATTTAGTAATTTTCAGATTAATTATTAAAAAAATCCAAAAAAAAAGAGAGAAAATTGAAAATGAAATGGACTAAAATCTTTTTTCAACACTAAAAAGAGTTTGTGCTTACATTTGTTCTCTTTAGTTTTTGAAAGATAAAAAAAAATCAATCAATCAAAAAGTGTCTTTTAGAAAAAGATTTTCAAAAATCAAAAGAAGGAAATTAAGTTTACAAGTTAAGAAAAGAGGAGTTTTCTTAAAATTAAATTAAGGTTTTTTTAATGAATAAAGATAAGTTTTCTCAAATCAAAAATAAAAAGGATTTTCTTTTCAAAGAGGTATCAACTTTGAAGGGAAGGTTCCCATCAGTTTTTCATTTTCAAAATGGGAAGGTTCCCGTCAAACCGCATTTTTCAAAAGAAGTCATTTTGATGGTAAGTTTTAAAGAAAAATCTTCTCATGATCAGAAACCCAAAAGAGAACAAAATTGAAAACGGGAAAGAAAGACTGATTGTGGGGTTCAATCATCGCTTTCAACTCCCAACATTCCTATTCTTCAAAATCCAAAACCTATTTGTGATTGTTTATTTTCTTTCCAAGGTTAATAAAAGCTCTTAATGGCATGAAAGGACTTAAGTTTTAAGAATAGAGACAACCAATAATTGAAACACATAGTTAGTCCTAGAGTAGTCAATGTCGTCTTTAGACGGGCATCGTGGGAGTGTTAATTCTTCCCCACGCGTACCTGACTCCTGAACCTTAGACTCTAGTTAGAAGACATATTAGCTTTAGTGTTATATTTGCCAAGCATCGAGTCAACATTAGGCTTAATAATTAGATAGGTGGCTAATCACACCTATGTAAAAAAGATTAATGGCGACTCCTAGGTCTTAGTTTCTTAAGTCTTTAGCGGCTGGGTCCCTCGGACCCGCACGTTGCGACACACACCCTAATGGTTTTGTAAAGAATGCACCCTCATTTCCCAACATGATCGCTTTGTTAGCTTCCTCCTTGGTACGGAATCTGACGAAAGCAAACTTGGATATACATCTTTGATGTGGTGGAATCTAGGCGTCCATAACTATTCCGAATTCTCTAAAGAACTTTCATAGCATCCCAAGCGAGGTTTTCCCATGCAAATTATCCCCAAACACAAAAAACAATCTATACTTCTAGTCCACTTTGGTTGATCTACCTGGCTGGAGACTATCTTTACGTTGATTACTGACCGGTTTCCATCTCTAACTTGCGACCCTCCGACCGCCATGAGCCCTCCCGTTGTAAAAAGTTGCTTGTCTTCTCATCCTCTCATCACCATCTACTACTTTTGATGAGTTTTAAGTTCGAAAATTATACTAGGCTTTGGTTGAACCGTGGCTTGGCAATTTTCCATTTACTTTGTACTAATAAACAAGGGAAATCTTCCATTAGCCTCATGGGCAGATGCTAATAGAAGTACATGCACTTGCACTCATTGGCGGAGCCAGAAAGTCGAGTCAGTGGGGTCAATATATAATGGTGTTATTGAATCCTGGGATGGCCGAGGTGGGATTTGGCATAGGAGATGGTTACCTCCTATTGTGTAATCCATTTAAATATCATGTTCATGAGTAGCAAAAAAATCTAATGGTGTTATTTTCTATATCTATTATAGTTTATAAATGTGTCGACAAATTAATGCGAAAAGAACTTTCTATAATTTATAAATTATAAATTTGATTAGAAAATTATCACAACAAAACATTTGGAAATAATATCATAGACTCAATAATTATACATATACTTTCATCAATAAAGTTATGAAAATTATAAATTAAAATATAGGAATATATATCGAAGACATTATACATATGTATTTTAATAAAAAATTAACTAGGTGTAGAGGTGTTTAAAATAGAAAATTTGCAAATTTTATTATTGCCACATATGATAATTACAATTGATTTTTAATTAATAAGTAGGGTTAAATGCATATATTTCATAAATTTAATGGGTTCAAATGCATATTTCACAACTTTGGTGGGTCAATATAAGAAATACTCTTGAAATTTTCCTAAATTGTTCAATTCTTTAAACCTATAAAACTAACTTGTAAAATTTTAGTGGGGGTCATTTGACCCCATTGAAATCAATTTAGCTCCGCCCTCGCTTGCACTTGTGAGACATATCCCATTGTATCAAATTTCATCCAATATATATATATGTCCAGTTGCAAGCCGGTGCATGATGATATTCTATTATGGCATCATGAATGGAAGTTGGCAGGGGTGTAAATGAGACAACACTACTCGCAAGCTACTCGGCCTTGATTCCAAAAAAAAAATTCGAATTTGCCTCGATCATTGTCGAGTCGAACTCGAGCTTGAGTAGTTAAACGAGCTGAGCTCAAGCTCCACAACACTCGGCTCGAGTACCCATCGGATAGCTCGAGTAGTATTTATAGTTACTATTTATTTATTTATTTATATTGAAATATGATATTACCAACTTACTCCTCTTAAAAATAAAACTCAGAAACTAATTTACTCAAACCCTAGATTCCTTCCTCTTCATCTCTCTTCTCCAACCGCTCCTCCACTCAACGACCTAAGTACCCATTCAACTGCGGTAAGCCGACAACCGACAATCGACACCATTTTAACCTTTAGTTTTCACACATGCGAGATCTCTAATTCTACCTTTTTCTTTCTACTTTCTCTCTCAATCCCATTGTCCAGTCAAAACAACCTAAGTACCCAACCCATCCAATAAAGGCAATCAACCCAATTCTAACATTGTTTTCCTTCTTCATCTTACCCGAAAACAAGGAGGCTCGCTTTACTTCCCTGTTTTGTACTTTGCACAACTGGATTTTGATTTGGTCTCAAGGTTTTCCTTTTATTTAAAATACAAGTTTATTTTCCAGTTCATAATGTTTTTCTTGATTCTTGGAGTTGATTTGATGAATGGTTGGTGAGACCCACTTGTAACAAAGTTCATAAATTCGGATTTGATGAATATCACTATTATTGTAGTCTTTTGTTTTCATTTTAGATTGAAAAATGTACTGATTTTATTCTTATATATATTAATTTATTATTGTTAATTTATGATATATATAGAAATTTGTATCTATTAGATCTGGAAATTATTATCTATAGTATATATCTATTAGATCTGGAAATTGGAAATGAAGAAGGGTTTTATGAATATGGGAAGGGATTTTATATGAGCTTCAAATTCATGAATCTGATTCCTTAGTATGTAATCGAGCTATTGGTCGAGCTCGAATTGCTTGATCGGAGTATCAAATTCGAACTCGAGCATGAGCACGAGCTCCAAATTCTGTGTCGAGCTCGAACTCGAGTAGTCAGCTACTTGACTCGCCTCGACTCGATTATACCCCTAGAAGGCTAGAAGTTGGTTTCACCTTATTGATCAACTTCAGTCTTGTCTAATTAATGTTTACTTGTGCAGGCACTAGATGCTACTATTCAACATTACGAATCAGGCATGCCGAAGAGATTTGCACGAAGTGGAGAGAGACCCAACAAATATACTTAAGAGAATTTTACCGTGTCATACATGCCTTTTTTTTCTTTTTCTTTTTTTTTTTAAATACAACCATACCTTTGATCAATTTTGCTGTGGAGGGGATTCTTATATATGTTAGGCTTGTTGATAAGGAAACAAACTTCACAGTTACTGTTGGACATTTGGGCTTTGCACCCATGATAGTCTAGCCCAACATAGGTTATTATCTTGGTAATTTAAATTTGGATTAAATTAACAAGGATAATAAAGGAGATATTTTCTTGATAAAATTCCTTGGGAATTATATCAGAATTATCTAGCTAAGTATTCAAGTGGAATACAACCACTCATATATAAAAGAAAAAATAAAAACTACGTAAGGGGGTTTTCTCTCATTTTTTTTATCAGGAAGTTAGAACTTTCTGCAGAAAAAGCTTCTCCCTCCATTGTCAAGCAAGAAAAGGTTTTTGCACTGTGATTAGTGAGGTTTCTGCTCATTCCTGTAGCAGAAGTCCACCATGAGTATCGAAGATCAATGAGCACCGTAATTGACCCTGGTTTGATTTCTTTCGCTTCCGCAAAATTACATATTTAATTAACATGATTTATTTTAATCCATTTAGATTGCTATGCTTAATAGATCATGTTTTTCCTACATTGGTATCCGAGCTTGATTGGGTCTTTTCGTGTTTGTGATCTAAATTGATGGCCTTTTTGGATGTTTTTTGTTTTAATAGAAAAACATGAAATTAGGCGTTGATATTCTGGTGGTTTGATGATTATATGATGTTTATATGATCTGAATTTTTCGAGATTTAAATGGCTCATATCGATGGAGATATCTCGGGTCAAACATGCAAAAAAACAGTAACTTTGACCATGTTTTTCGATATGCTCAAACTGAATATTGATGCATGATTTTTATACCATTAGAATCCTTGTCTAATAAGCTTTCCATCGGTATATTATTTGCCTAAATCATAGTTCTGTGTTGGGAGAATTTCATGTTTTAAGTTTCAGGGACTTAATTGAAAGGGACTCATTTAAAAACAAATTAAATCAGGAGGTTAAAATTGATTTAAGAGTGCGCAGAAACCAATCCCACTCTCCAAGGAGGCGCGTGGGGCCCACCTCCCGAACAAATAGGCACGCTGAGAGCACCAACAGAATTGTACAGACACCATGAGAAATTTTAATGTTTTTAATCGAGCGTTGGTTCTGCTCCCAAGATGGCGCGTGGCTTGCACGCGCCGCTCTGGGAGACTGTAAACAAAAAAAAACAGTTTTAAATGTATAAAACGCAGCCCCACTCGCGCCTGGTGGCGCGTTTTCGACACCGCCGCCACCAGTGTACTTGCATAGGTGTTTCCTAATTTTTTATGTTTTTTTTAAAAAATTTTGGGGTTAAAAGAATTTGTTTTTAATTTTAAAATAAAAAATAATTTTATGGAAACTTAAGGCGGCGCGTGGCGGCGCGTTGGTGGTGCTCTCGGGCGGCCGGAGTTGCTAAGACACTTCTGGGAATGTGTCCTAAGCAGTGGGAGTGGGGGTGCGCTTCCTGATTCTCCAGAAGTATTGGTTTGAATTTTCTCCTAATAAAATGCCTTAAAAATTCATAATAATTTTTTGATTATTGTTTTATTATTAATATTTCAGAATATTTATGAAGCATGATTGAATTTTATATGGCATATATATGATATTGATTATGACAATGATGTGCTTACGTATTTGTTCAAACATGTTTGTATGATTAAAGTTGCATTAAATATTGCCATGTTTATTTTTATGAATAATGTAGCATGCAATATTTTTGGATGAAATGATGCAATTGATATGCCATGATTGAGTGGGAGGTTTTAGTTGAGGAAATCTGGGATTTCGCTCCTAAGACTAAAATTTTGCGGATGATTATGTTAAATAATGTTGATAATTGCTAATATGTGAGTGATGATTATGAGCATAGCAATTTTTCGATCTTGTTATTAGTGTATTGTTTGCATTATTTGACATGAATTATGCTGCAAAATATATATACATCTTGTGGTGCATTAGATTAATATCCATTGTGCTTATCCTAATGTAGTTAAGATGGCTGCTAAGAATGTTGTTGCTGATCTGAACAAAGGAGAGAAGTTGGATGCGATAATTATGATATTTGGTGCCGTAAGATCCAATACCTCCTGGATGAGCAAGAGGTCTTGGAGACTCTTAATCAGGTCATGGCTGAGCCTGAAGAAGGAAACACTGCTCAACACCGTCGCGATCTTGCTGCCTACCAAGAATGGCGCAAGAAAGATCGTTGTGCGCGCTTTACTATGTTAAACAACATGCATAATGATCTTATTGGTGAGTTTGAGCAATACCAAACTGCCCATGAGATGTGGCAAGCCCTGAGGAACAAGTATGGGGTGACAACCTTGTCTAAGCTGCGCGAATTGAACCTGAAGTTCAATACCTATAAGAAAAAGTCGAATCACTCGATGAAACAGCATCTGAGGACGATGTCGACTTTGATACGCGAGCTTAGTGCTCTGGGGTTGCCTTGACTAATGAACAACAGGTTCAAGCTGTGATTTCCTCCCTTCCTGACTCTTGGGAGCACATAAGGCAAACATGACACATAATGATAGTGTCAGGACCTTTGAGGACATTGCACGCCATCTAGAGTTGGAGGATGAGCACCTGAAGGCTGCCAAACCTGCCACTGATGGTGTTGCTAATGTTGCTGAGTCAAACTCGCGCAAGGCATCTGGGCATAAGCGCAAGTGGACTGGAAAGTTTGTTGGAAAACGTGATGCTGATGAATCTGCACCTAAAAGGGCAAGAACTACCAAGCGCCATAGGGGCAAGCGTGGTGTTAAGAAGGATAAAGCTAAGACGGCTTGTTATAACTGTGGAAAACAAGGCCACTTCGCTCGTGATTGCACTGAGCCGAAGAAAAAGGTATTTTCCAAATCAATGTCTTGTTCTGATTGCTTTGTGACTTATGATAATTTTGTTGCTCATCCTTTTCCAATGTGG
>AWWV01008369.1:0-20045 GCA_001974805.1 Corchorus capsularis
ATTTAATTGATCTCTTGACTATTATCATGGTGAGATTTTGTGCTTATATATGAGCATTGTTTTGGGTATTTCTTATATCTCTGTTTTAATCCTATGTTACTTGTTTTGATGGGTTAGAGTCGACACTGCCTTGATAAATTAGGTTAACATTAGCTAGATTAGATCTAGAATTAGAACCTCAGATTTAATCATATGTAGCAATTGGATGAGAGTTAGACCTCCTTCCAAGAGAGATAAGAATCAATGACCGAGAAATTGCTTGTTGTGCTTGTTTATAAATTACTTGTACTTAATGCTTTATTCCTAGACAATCCTTAAGCCCTAGAACGGTAATTAATTGTTGAAGGAGTAAAAGGGGTAGATTAAGCCCTAGAACGGTAAATTTATCTAATTGAGGTAATTTAAGATTTAAATCACCAAGCTATCCAAGGTTTTCATAATTTTTAGATATCAATGATCCATGTTATTTATGTCAAGAGGGAGATTAATTCTATGTTGGAGGGTTTTCTTTAATTGTTTTTCTCAATTTATTCTCCGCTTTTTAATTAATTTCTTTCTTTAATTTTCTTGACTGTTTTCTTAGTTAATTTTGTAGTTTGTTAGATTTAATTTTAAACTCTTTTCCAAAATTCTCTCTATTTTATTTTGTTTTAAGAAAAAGAATAATAACTAATTTCTCTGTGGGTTCGACCCCTACTTGCCCTAGCTATTCTTAGTTAGTAATTGTTGGGATATTTATTTTATGGTCATTGACGACACGATCACACCATCAAAGAAATGAGCTAAACAACTATAAGCAGAATTCGTGGTGAACTTACCCGACTTACTCCAAGCCCAAGTACATCTATATTCCTCCCTTGCAGATAGGAAAAAAGGAATTCCACGAATTTGCTCAAATTTTTCATCTGAGAGTAACCCACGTAACCCCTCAACATTCCAAGAACCATCATCCGAGATGACAGATGCCACCATCAACTCAGGGAACACATTAGGAAAGAGGCTTATTTCCGACCCACCAATAATGCCACAACCGAGTGAAAGAGCCATCACCAATGGAAAATTTAGTGCCTTGACGTATGCAAGGAATTGACCGTCGAAGGCCTCTCCATGTTAATGATTGACGACCTCTTTGATCTGCATCCACAAAATTAATACCCCTTAAATACTTCTTTTCGAAGACCTCCGTGCACAAAGATTGTTGTCTTGTCTGCAACTTCCAACCAATTTTAGCTAGGAGAGCAACATTCATCAATTTACCCTTACAAAGACCTAAACCTCCATTACCTTTCGGTCTGCAAACTCTATCCCAATTCTCAAGATGATTATCTGTACTATCCGTGTCACCTCCCCATAGAAAAATTCTATTAACAAGATCAAGAGTGTCACACACTGCAATAGGTAGCATCGCCGATTGCAAAGTACGGGAATACTACTCTAGGAAGATTGAACCAGAGTACGCCGACTAGAATAACTCAACACTTTCCCTTTCCAACTAGCCAACTTCCTCAAATATTTATCAACCACATAACTATAAGTTCCTCTCTGCACTCTATGATGAATAATAAGCACACCCAAATACATCAAAAAGTCCTGAGTTAACAGGATTAGACAAATTCTACTCAGAACCATAAACTTCGAATGATGGATATTGGGAGACACCTATAATTTCGAATTCTGTAAATTTATCCCAAGGCCTGAAGCCTTACCAAACTCCTTCAAAGTATCCATAATCACCTCAATTTGAGACTCAGAAGCATTAGCAAATAAAAGAAGTTCATCTGCAAAAATATATATGAGAAATTTTAGGACCCGACCTAGATGACCTTACTGGTTGCCATTATTTCTGCTCCACCTTCTGAAGAATCATATGGGAGAGCCTTTCCATTACTAGAATAAACAGATACAGAGGTAAGGGGTCGCCTTGTTAATAATTTAAAGTTAGATGTTTTGGGCAGTACTTGTGAAATAAAACTTTATAGGTATTGAATTCCAAGAAAGTCGAATATAATCTGTACATAAGAATTTCTGGTCTACCTTGTTTTAGAAGAAGCGCATTTTAACCAGCAATTGGAGTCATTTAATTAATAGCAACAATGACTTAATTTCTCATTTATATCCATAGAATTTCTAAGCAACGGAAGTGTGTAGGTAGGGCTCATATTTTTAATATACACTCCATACTAATTAAGAAATACTATGTTCCATATAAAAAACATACTATGTACTATACTTGAATATGTGAATATTAACTTTCTTTTTGTAATGAAATGAATAAGTAGAAAACTGAAAGACGAAAAAAGGGAACAAATGAAATGAATTGCTATTATCTTAGTAATGGAAGAAAGAGAAACACTTTTAATGGGGAAATAGTCAATAACCAAAAAAGGCAAGGGAGAACATCAAAGGTAAGAACCCCAAATGGGGGCCTTTTTAGTCATCTGTCAGGTGTCAAAAAGACCAAAAAGGACAAAAAAAAGTTCAAACACAACCTCCTCATGGATCCTCAAAAGGAGCCTTTAATAATTTCTTTGGGTGTTTCAAATAACATTTAGTATATATTATTACTTAGCATAAGTAGGAGATTTACTTTCTCTATATAATTGAGTATTGGAAGGAACTGAGGGTCGGGGAAGGTCAGAGTATCGAGGAAACAACGAAAATCCGATGAAAAGGTTGTGCCCCATTTGACGGATTGCCTCGAACTGAATCGTTTTTAGAAGATTTTGACGCCTATTAAACAAATTAAAAGTATCTACTCCAGATTAAACTTGAACTGAAACGTTTTACACTTTTTTTAAAAGGCAAATTTTATTAATAACAAAACGAGTGATTAAGAATCACTACGTAAACATGAGCAATCACGAAACAACGCTACCCACAAAAGTAAAACAAAAAAAGATACACCTGAACAATGAACAACGTACAAAAAACCACGATAACAACTAATACCAAAAGCTAATCCTAAATCACTAAACCAATCCCAAGCACTCACCAATTAAATTGCATCAAAACAGTCACTAATAACCCATCAAAACAGTCACCACTAACCCTCTTCCTCCACAACCATTAATTTATTTAAAATAAAGCTATCATCACCATCAAAAGAGATGCCCAACAATTTACTAACTTCTAAGGTTGCTTGGGCTTCCTCCATCAAGATACGATTTCTGTTACGAAAATTACCATCTGAAAGAGAATCATTGACTGCTTCCCCTTTTTGTTGCTTTAATTTCTGTGACTTTGCTTTTTGTAACTTAAGCTTCTTATTTAACTTTTTACTACGTTTCTTATTTTTCTCCAGCAGATTACTAAACCAATTTCCTCAATATCCTCTTCAATTTCCTCCAAATCTGTACTCTTCCTTCCACTAACCTTCATTCTTTGACTATGAGTCTGCTTATCATTGAGAATAGTACCATCATTTGACCCATCCTTGTCACCATCAAATCCCACTAACCCATTAACATCTTCGTGCTCTTTTAAATTTCCATCACACTGAGCATTAGAAGTAGCTTCAATATTTGGCACTGCAATAACATTTTCAAAATGTTGCCTATCGTCATTGGGAAGCTTAGCATTAAAATTCGAAACAGCATCCTGATTAGGAGAATCAACTCAAGATGTTGCAATGATGCCTAAAATTTGAATTCAAATAAGAAACATGATAAAATGAATCAGCTTCAAGATGTTGCAAATCATCATAAAAAAACTTAGTATTTGAATTCAAAACAGGAGGTGAATCATCTTCAAGATTTTGCCTAACACCAACTGCACTTCTTTGCAATCTATCAATATCACTTTGTTCAAGATAATAACTAAGAGAAATTGAATTTTTTGCACCTTTACCTTCAACTCGATCTTGTTTTTGAGAATTGACCTGCAACGCTTTATCTCCACCAATACCCTGGATGTCTTATGAGTTTGAAATTTCCTACAATTTTTTTAATTCTTGATTTTTGTTCAAACCTTTAGCTTCAATATTCCCTCTTTCATCATGAACACGATTGTTGCTTTGGATATGTGAATCCGAGCCACTTCGACCTCTAACCTTGAAACATTTGATTTTGAAACTACCAATCCATATTTGATTGAGATACTATAAAATCCTTTCCACATCAAAACAGTTCAGGAATCTCACAAAACCAAATTTCTGCTGCCCTTTTGAATTTCTATTAGCAGGAATAAAAATATCAATAACCTCTCCATAACGATAAAAAAACATCCCCAAAATATCAAGCTTTCCAAGGATCAGGAAAATTACTGAAGTAAAAAGAGATAGGGCTGGACATCGGTCGACCGATCGGTTGCTAAATCTCTAAAATCGACTACAACCTATATTTATAATTGTGTAACCGATTAACGACCAACTGACTGGTAGAACCGAATGCCACCGACCGCATCGGCTCGGTCGGTTATCGTCGATTATCGGTTTTTTCAGTCCGACATTTCATCAAACACTTGAAAGGCAGTGTATCAAACTGATAGTTTGTCTTAGTAAGGCAGCCAAAAACATCCCAAGCTTCCTTGGCCTTCCCAAGGAGAATTTGAGTATCCTGTAAAGGCCATGAGAAGCTATCTTCAAATAATTCCCAATTCCTCCCATACCAAATAAGCCAAGTAGCATGAACAAAGACCACTTTCTAGAGAATGTTGAAAGAGAGGGCCCGAGTCCCGACTAGTACAATTATTAGAAATCTGAAATCCAATCTTGCAAATTAAGAGAGAAAAATTTGCACAAAATTCTGTAATCTGAAGCGAAAGCCAAAGTGCTTTAGACATTGGACAATCCCGCAACACATGGCTGATGGACTCGAGTCTCATTAGATCGGAGCAAGGGAAGCAGGTGGGGAGAGTAGCGAGAAAAAAGGGCTTGACTGTGTATCTGGAGAGAGGAAACAAAGCAGTTGCATAAAGAAACAGAGAAAAGAAACTCAAAGTAAGAAAGCAGAAAAGCCTTATACAATTGAACAAGTAGAACACGAACACCATGGTATGCCGCATGAGATGCAGAAATTTGGGATTTTTTGACGCAGAGGCACTGAGGTAGAGAGCAAAAAAGAAAGGAAGAAACGGCAGAAAAGGAGATGGAAAAGAAACTTAGGGTTTTATATTATATATAATATATATATATATATATTATAAATACTAAATCTATCGGTCGGGTTCGGGTTCAAAAAGTCAAACCCGAGCACCGACCGAATGAAGTGTTTTACTGTCGGTTTTTCACCGACTTACCGACACGGCTCGGTGGCAGTCGGTTGGGTCGGTAGACCCGACCATGCCCACCCCTAAAAAGAGACGCCTATAGAATCAACTCTCCCAGGGGAATGTTGTTGAGAAGCAGATGAAGCACAACGCCAATAGTTATTTGAAGATCTCAAACGATTCATCTTCAATCATTTTAATCCAAGAATTTATGGTTACTCATGAAAGCCGTAAGGGTAGAAAATAGTTACTTGATCAAATAGATGGGCGATCATCACAAGTGGCGGCTGTGTGAAAGGCAGAGACAGAAGGATTTGGGGCGGCGGCATAGAATAGGTTTCCTTCTCTCTGTAAACATTACAAGTAATATATTAATTAATACTAATAAACAAAAGAAAAGGGTGTTGTTGATTGATATTTTAGATTTGAAAATCAGAAAGACATGAATAAAGGAGTGACGATCCTACAGACTCGAATCCGTCGAAATTACCACGTAATTGAGATGTGGCATCACCACAACCAAAAAGTCATATTCTACAATATATGCTTGGAAATCCTTGGAAAATGTTACAGTAGGGTAAATCAAACATTTTTTGTTTACATTTAATTAGGAAATCTTAATTTCTTTACTCATAATAAAATTAATTAGGAACAAAATTAAGCAAAAAAAAAGTTCTTCTTGTTCTTCTTTCATATCGAATTCCAGAACCAAATTGTATGCAAAGAGTAAGCTCACTTGCAAATCGCGCCTTTGAACCTCTATTTGAGAGACAGGTTGGTTAACTGCACATGTGGTTTTGCTTTTAATTTATAAAATGAAGACTGGTACTGCACAAACATAACAAGATTCATTCTTTTGTGATTTGATGTAGGCTCAAGCCGAGAAGATAAGGTTTGTCCAAGGATGCTTTTGGGGAGGATTACTAAGGGTGATTATGACTTGGCTGTTTGGGAATACAAGAAGGCAAAAGCAATTGCTCTCCCCTCACATGTAAGCAAGAATACTTATAAATTGATATGCATAAGATTGATATCTTTTAAATTGCTTCATCGTCATTCTAGTATGTCTGCCTTTTAGAATTTCATCTCTAAAAATGAATAACTATGATTTAAGAAAATTCTAGAAAACCCAAAAACTCAAAGCTAGCTTTCTTTAATTTTTGAAACAGATTAATGTTTAATGAATGACTATGGCTACCAGGGCCATTGCAGAATGTATGAAATTATGAAAGAAAAGGAAGTTGCTGCTATTGTAAAGAATAAGGAAGAACCAAAGTGGAAGGCACCAGAAGATGGATGGATCAAGCTGAATGTGGATGGTGCTTATGACATCTCAAATGAGAATGATGGTATTGTCGTATTGGAACTGCAAGGAATAGTAGCAAGAACGGTTTACAAGCACCACATCTGTAATTTTTGTGTGGACCCTCTGTAAGAAGAATTGTTTCAGTAAATTTTTTTTTGAGGCATTAGATCACTCGTAACAATTTAATTCAACATAAATTCTTTTGTCAATTTTTATTAGAACCTAATTAAATGTAAACAAAAAATGTTTGATTTACCCTTGTGTAATATTTTCCAAAGATTTCCAAGCATTTATTGTAGAATATGACTTTGTGGTTATGGTGTTGCCATGTCTCAATTACGTAGAAATTTCCACAGACTCGAGTTTATAGAATCATAACTCTGAATAAAGAGACATGGAGGCTCTACAACAAGGGTTTCGATTGCATAAAAAGAATCGAGAGGAGAACACATGCGGATTATTTTAAGTTTGAAGCGTTTTATACTTAAGTGAACAATTAGCCACCTAACATTTTAAATTTACGGTTTAAATCAATGTTTTTTAAAACGGACCGGTGGATGAACCAATAATACCACTGGATCCCGATTTGGCCGGTTGAATCGGTTCAACCGCTTGTCCACCCATGAGAGATAATTGAGTGTGAAAATTTAAATTCTTATACAATACAATAAACTAGTCCCAGGATCCGCGCTCCGCGCCAGGGTTGTGAAGGGAGGGAACAATTAGTTATGAACATATAGGTATTAGCCGTAATGATAGTTGATTTTGCGTAACTTGTAGTTGTTGTATTTGCTATGGACATCGGAAGTATAGAAAGAATATATCCAAAATATTTAGTTGGTGTTTTTTTAAGTTTAGGTCTATGCTATAAATAGTTATGGTGAACCAAAATTACATAGACCATCAAGCGAGACCACCAAATTTTGGAAACATTTTTTAGAACTGAAACCTCAAAATTGGCTTTTGAGTCCTTAATAAAAGTTGCAAGTCATTAAATTATCTTTCAATAGACACTTGAATCACATTGATCGGACAAATAGAACAAAAAGTAAAAGAATTAAAGTTGAAGTTTTAAAGCGTCCAACCCAGAATTTGTAAAGGATAAATACGGGAGTCATTTGATAAATAATGCAGGGAAAAAAAATTTGTTTATGGAGACCAAACATAAAAATTCCCTCTTGAACTCTCCACGAAACTCATTAATCAAATTCAGCTTTCAGTCCCTTGACGAAAGTCGTAAATCATGCAATAACCTTTTAACCTAAACTTGAATAATTTCAATCGGACATGTGGACCAAAAATTATACAATATTATATAGACCGGCAATCGAGACAACAAAATTTCGGAAGCATTTTTTAGAATCAAAACGTTAAAATTGACTTTTGAGTCCTTAATGAAAGTTGTAGACCAAGAAATTACCTTTAAATAGACACCTGAATTACCATGATCGGACAAATAGGAAAAAAAAATAAAAGAATTAAAGCCGAAACATTTAATCGTCCAACCCATAATTATAAAGGATTAAATAGTATAAAGCATAAAAGTATGAGGATCATTTGATATAATCGAATAAAAAATTATTTGTTTATTGAGAACGAGACCCACTAAATAGTAACTTTATCCAAAAGTTCCCAAAGCGCCCTCAACAATCAATAATAATAACGAAAATATCGAGCATGAAAGTACCGAAATACCCCTAACAATTTGTTCTTGGGTGAATGTGGTGCATCTTATAGTTGGACAAAAGGGTAATTCCATTTTCAACTTTAATATATGTTATATAATATATATATATATATCTTTATACTCTATAATTCTAAAGTTCAAAAGCATTGATCTGGAGTATCTAAAATAGTCTTTTTAATTCTAAAGGTTTAGTCTTCATTTAAAGGGTAAACATGTATTTTTATATTTCATTTAGATTAATTGATTATACTCAATCTCTTAATATTTAAAATGCCCTAATCTTATCTTGAAAATTAAAATACACTCCAATCTTTTCTATTCTCTCTAATTAAATCTAACCTTAACCTTTAGACCAACTCTTAATTCTACGTCAAATATCTTTGAATGTTCCCTTAATTTGGCCAAACAAAAAAAATGTTCCCTTGGCAAATTGGCATGTACAAAAGGGAAAATTGATAAAATAGGAAAGACTAAATTGTACAAATCATCCACGTTATATATATCAGGGAATAAATTGATTCTTTTATTTTTTAACATCAAGTGAATAAATTAATTCTTGATTAAAAAAATTAAGATGTAAATAATTGTAAGCTTCATATATATAGTAAATTAAAAAGCTATTCCCTTGACGAAAAGGTCAATTATATATAATGCTTCGTAGACTAACATATATAAAAGGGAAAATTGATAAAATAGGAAATACTAAATTGTACAAATCATCCACCTATATCAGGAAATAAAATGATTCTTTTTTTTTTTACATCAAGTGAATAAATTAATTCTTGATTAAAAAAATTAAGAAGTAAATAATTGGAAGCTTCATATATATTAAACTAAAAAACTTTTTATAGTTAACTAAAAAGCTTTTGAGCAATTGTAACAATAACATAAAAAAAGTTTCTAGTGTTTATGCTTTTTTCTAACAAGGTTTAAATTTAGGAAGAAAGATCCGAAAACTGTCTTCTGAGCCGGAGTTACATGCGTTTACTATTTGACCAGATTACTTTAACTTGCATATGTAGAAGAAATATTGAGGGATTAATTTCATTCAGTGCAGCGCACATGCAAGGATTAGTAATTTTATATGTTTTGCAGATTTTGAAACATTAATTAAGAAACCATGGGGACGCACAAGCTGTCCCCTTTTTGAACTTTGAATTTTATGAGTTGCCTTGATCAGTACTTCACTGCGCTGCATTTCACCTCATTGGGTTTTGCTCTACCATCTCTTCTGTAACGATATTTAAAGATGGTGTCAATACCAAAGCCTTTTAGGTCAATTTTTGGATAATTATTTTGGCTGGACACCACAATGCAACAAATGAAGTGGATAATTGGGCGGGTCAGGTTAGATCATTTAGGGTCAAGAGAACCTATATCGACTCAATTCCATCTGATGTTTTCACCTTGATTTAGGTTAATTAGTCTTTTAGATTATTCGTTTTTACTTAGGCCATATCGGTTTGAGTCATTTAAGATTTTGGTCAGTTTTGAGTTTGATTGTGAGCAAGTCGAGTCGAGTACGAGTCAATTTTTGCTAGCTATACAACAAGCCCCACCATTTTATTCTTTCACAATTAATAAAGTCAAACAAACTTGTTCGACATTACATTTTTTTTTTCCTTATTTCATTAGACCAAAGTAAGATTGCTTCAGCTAAATAAGATGAAGTGCTCCAAGCGATTCAACAGCTTATTAATTTCAAAGGGATCCTTATATGGCATGATACCAAATAACAGTAACATTGGCCTCGCTAGTCCCTAATAGATATATATGAACAAGTAATTCGCATTGCCAATTACGGCTTAACAACTGGCCGGCAGCCATAACTAACATTATCATTATTTTGGTATCTAGAAAGATTGAAATGTGAAAAAAATGGATTATTAGCTCATCCAATCATTGTCCCGTATACATAATACCGCACTGCTTCTTATAAGTCTGCCTTATAAGTAAGAGCATATAATATGGTCTATACTTGGACTATCCTCCCAATCCCAATGGAACCCCTATGTATATAAATTTTTTCTATTTCTTGGAACTTGAAATTGTAAGAACCAAACCTATTTTAAATGAAAACATGTGTGCAATTAAATATAACGAACAAACTTTAACTTAACCTGGTGTTTGATTCGAGATTCACAAAACTGTATGGCACCGAAAGGAAGCATTTAAAATTAGCCTGACATTGCAACTAATTTAAGTGGTTGGGGGAATTAGTACTAGTTTTCATGCAATGAGAGAAGATTAAAGAAAGAATTGAGCATGGGAGTAACTGTTAGTTGAAGACCTAAAGAAGCAAAAGAAGACTAAAATGCATGTTAATGCTTCAACAATTTGATGTTGAGCATCAAAACTGTCACCATTTTTATTTCATACAGTTCACAAGGGCAATGAACAATAAGAACAATTTGTTGGACATTATAGACATACCACAAAGTAAACTAGTAATAGCAAATAGTGAAGGAATTAGTGAAAAAATAGAAACATTGTTCAATGTATCTATATATAATCTTCATCCACAATTTAACTATAATAAAATGTATGCAATATTCCCCCAATTAGAATAGGCTTAGTTATAGATCATGAGCAACAACCAGGGCACCTAGTTAACCCATTCTCATTGCAATCTGGGCACCTTCTCAACCTCCCTTCATCTTCTTCAAACACCTTTTTGCTTCCATTACAATTAGGACATGGCACAAATCTTGCATCCCCACAACCTTCACAAACAATTCTAGGATCTCTAATTGGGAACCCTTCAAGAAGCTTTGCCAATTCCCCACTCTCATTAAGTTGCTTAATCTCTTCCACACCTCCAACATGCTTTCCCCTGATGAACACTTGAGGCAAACTAATTGCTTTCCCACCAACGAGACTTTGCAACTCAGTTCTATACATGGAATCCATTGAGATATCCCTCTCATCTACCGGTACCCGGAATCCTCTAAATATCATTCTAACAGAACAACAATCCTCATAAGTCTTCCTTATTCCTCTCAGACTTGTAAAATACAATACAATTCTGTTTTCAGCACTGCTTGGGACTCTAAACCAACTATCAGACAATGAAGAATAGGAAGGACTAGAGCCCACAGACATTGTACTTCTACACTCATTATTACTGCTAATTCCTCCTAACTGCCTGGAAGACAAGGCTCTTCTATAACTTGAAACCACATTTGGGTCAAGTTTTGAAAGCAAAGATTCTTCAGACAAATGTTTCCATAATGGCTTTGTCAAGGAAGGCTTAGCAGGTCTATAATCCTGATCAAGACCCTTTGAGCTAATTAAAGTGTTAGATTTGGATGAAACAAAAGAATTAGGCTTACCCAGATCAAAATCACAGAAGTCATCATCATCAAGACCATCCATGAGCTCCCAAGTGTTGATCACGGAATCAGGAGAGAGTGAATCCTCTGGGTCCGCATGATGAAGAGGCGATTGAATTTGATGATGATCAGAGAAATCCTGGCCGTTGATATCTGGGGTTTTGGTGTCAATGAGGATGAGAGAGCCATAGGTAGTAGATGTTAAAGAGACAAGGTGGTGAGTGTCGCCTTTCTTGACGGGCGGGTGGTGAACAAGGGGAGTTGGGAGTGACAGAGCTCGAGGAACTGGTGGAGAGTGTGAAGAAGAAACCATGGAATATTCAAGAGATGAAGAGCAACAAGAAGAATAGGGATCTTCTTCTGGGGAATTATTATTGCTTTTGGTGAAAAGAAGGGTGTCGGGTCTTGAAGCTGAACAGCCCATGAATGACGATTATTACAGCACTTTTTTCTTTTGTTACTTCTTTCCCCTGTTTGATCTTCTTTTTGCCCTTTTTTTGAATAATAATGGAATGGGGTTGGATTTTTGTGGCTTAATCTTAAAGAGAAGGCCTTTTTCGAGCTCTGCTTTTGGTTTCTCTTTAGACAGAAACAGAGAAAGAGAGAGAAAAGGGGGAATTGCAGCGGTAGATTGGGTCGGGTGTGCTCAAGGCTTAGAGGGAAAGTCAGAATGGTGTTGGTGGGAAAGAGCTGTCATGAGAGTTGGAAGTGAAAGATGGTGATTTTAATGCAGTTTGGAATTAGGAAAAATAAACGGTTTTTCTAATGTTTTCTATAGTTTATTTTCTTTTCTTTTTAAGGGTTAGTAAGTTTTAACTTTTTTCAAACTTTAAAAATTCATATTTGATGATAAATAAATGGATAATAAAATCTGGCCAAAAAAATGGATAATAATGCTAATCCCTAATTCACATGAGAGTACGAGACTTGAACTCAGAAATTTACAATACACAAAGCATTATTCATTTAATTATTTCATCACTTTTTTACTACACACATATTCGATTAAGTGGAGTAGATAAATGATATTTTGAATTATTGGATGATGTACTTTCTCTATTTTATTTAATTGTTCATTCTTGGTCAAACAAATTCATGTTTAATTTTATATATATAATATATATATATATAATAAAATAAAATTTTAAAATAATCTATATCTATATTATCTATACTAATTATAATGTGAAGTCCTGAATTTGTGTCACGAGTTGACTCGAATACAAACTCAATTTTTAAAAGATTAAAAAGCAAAAATAAAAACTACCATTTGAAAATAAAACCACCAAGGATATATATAATATTTAATTTTTATTTATATCATTTAAAAAAAACTACCAACTTAAATGTGCAAAAAAAACTACTATAAACTACCTTTTATTTTTACACTCAAATAGTGAGTGGCATGGATCTATCTAATACATAAAAGTACGAGTTTTGTAAAACTTTTGAATCACTCATTATACCCTTATTTTGCAAACATATTTCTTAAATATCATTGCTTAATTATTGTAGTTTTATTCTACTAAAAACTCTATTTTTATTCAATTAAATCTAATATCTTTATAATTACTTTATTTTTACCATTTTACTATTTTTCAATAAAATCTTGGATATATAATTTTTTTATTATACAGTTTTATTCTATTAAAAACTCTATTTTTCATTTGATTAAATTCAATCTTTTATAATTATTTTATTTTTAAAAAGTTAAAAAGTTAAAAAGTTATTGTGATTTACATATTTCTATTTGATAGTTTAATGTATTATGATTAAAATTTATTATTTCCCTTAACGTGTAATTATTTTATTTGATTTATAATTAATTTTTACTAGATAAATGTAACTCTTATTGTGGTTTAAATTTGTTGTTTTATTTTGTTAATATTTTTCTTTTGTGTGGGATAATTTCTCTTTTTATTTTGATAGTAAAATCGTAAAACCCAATGTATATACAAATGGGTTGGTCGGGTTGGATTTGGGTAAGGTCAGTTTTGGGTTAAGGAAATTTTGGGTTAGAAGGATTCGGTTAATTTTCGGTTTCAGGTTGGGTTGGGTTTAATCACTCAAATGTAGGGTCATTTGGGTTTGGGTCAATTTTGATTCCTGTCTTTTTCGGTTTCGGGTCATATGGTTCTGATAATTTCAGGTTTGAGCCTCCGATTTTCTGGTTCAGATCTTTTCGAATTCAGGTCATTTAATAAATATAATTAATCCCGATTCGACTAATTTCGGATTAATCTCACGGGTTGATCGGGTTCGGGTCATTAAGGATTTGAGGTCAGGTCATTTCGGTTTCGGATTGAGCGGAATTAATTTTTGGTTGAATCGAGTTGGATCATGTTTGGTTTCAGGTGTCGAATACCGCACTCGAATGAAATTTTGCCAACTCTAATAATAGACTTCTTTAGGACAAAATTAGTAGTATGTTTTTTTTTTTACAAAAATTAGTAATATACTTAAAATTTTAATCTTAATTTAATTTAAAACAGATTAGGTCACGTGCAACGCCACGTAAAAGTGAGGATTAGTACTCATAAATCTTGAAATACAAACTCTTTTTATGAATATTTTTACAATTTTAGCTCTACATATTTTTCTTTTAAATAATAGTCAAAGATCATAATGCTTTTGATAAGAGTAGACAATAAAACAGTAAGATAGGTATTAAATAGCCCCTGTGGGGGTGGCTTAGTGGCAGGAAGCCGAGTGTAAGATTTGCTGCAAGTATAGTCATGGGTTCGAGTCTGAGTAAACGCAAGGTTTTTCTCACATAGACTCTTACTTATTTCCACCTTGTGTTATGATCCACTCTTGGCACGCCCCACTACTGCCCACAGGTGTGCCCCTCGCCATGGAGTCACCGGGATTTAAGAGAGAGCGTGGGACTTAGAACCCCTAGGGTCAATAACGCCCACCAAGAGACCCTTTTTTTTTCGGCCAAAAAAAGGGTATTAAATAAAAGAATTTAGCCAACCAGGAAGACCCGTTAATTCCTTACAATTTTGTGTTAAAGGTATAGATTTCATTTGATTTGCAAATTTAATCATGGAATTGTTTTTCCACATATGTTTTAAGACAATAATATCCTTCCACGAAAAAAAAATATAGAGTTTAGCCTGAAAAATAACAATATTTGTTTCAATTATCCAAAAAAAACCCAATATTTTGTTTAATTTGAAAGGTAAATCATAAAATTTAAAATATATTATTATAGGGTTTTAGAAAGAATATTTAAATAATTTAATAAAATTTAGCCACAACAATTTAATAGAGTTTAGCTCCAAAGACAATAATTTATTTAATTGCAAGGTTGATTGTAAAATTTAAAACCCATTATTCTAGAGTTTGAAAAGGAAAATATAAATGATTTTTATTTCAGTTTAGTCAAAAAGTATTTTTTTAAGTTATAAAATATAAAGTTGGAGTAGCATGGAAATTTTTTATCCCAATATTAAAAGACATTTTTGTCATACAAATGTTTTTATAAGAGTTATATTATCCATTGAAAAAGTCAAGTTCAATTGGATCACAAAAAATAAAATAACTCATTTGGATACCTTATTGGTTAAAGATTGAAAATTTTTATAGGAGACCCAGTTGTTAACAGAATATCAATTGAATCAATATGATTTACGTCAAAAGAATCAACTTAAACTAAATCAAAAGTTTATAGTTAATGACATCAAATTATTTTCGCTAATTGCTCATTTGAGGGACTAATGTTTGCAAAAATGTTCAATTTAAAGTTTATCATTTAAAAAAGCTCAAATCAGAGCCCAATATTGCAAAATCGGCTCAATTAAGTGTTTAGTATCAATTTCATAGGCTTAATTAAGAGTTCATATCATCACGGCCTAATGTTGACAGAAGGTCCTTAATTGAGCTGATTTTACAACGTTGGACCCTGATTTAAACTTTTAAGTTTAATTCAAATAGAACCAAAATTGAGATTTTCACAAATATTGGGCCCATATTTGAACATTTAGCCAATTATTATTGATTTGGAGTTACTCTTCTGTTAAATTTGAAGTTAGTTCTTTTTTTTTTTGGAAGTTAATTTAGTATTTACTAATTTTTGTATATACTATGAGCAAAATTTTTTATTAGTTAATATTGGGAAAATTACATATTACAAGAACAAATAAGACGAATTCCCTTTGTTACATTATGTAGATTTTTTTTTTGTATGGAATGTCACAATCTATTTAATTGGTTATTTGGACACGGGCTAGATTTTGCAAATGTAAATCCATAAAAGAAGATCTTGGTATTGGTATTTGAGGAAAGCAAATCGCTTTCAGTGCCAGACGCATTGTGTTTTCTACATCACCATTGCTATTACTTCCCAAACTTTTTCTCTAATTATTTTTCTTTCCATGTGGTTTACAAATTATTATTTATAAGCTAATTTTATTATTTCCAACACTTTTTGTTCTTTATATTTGAAAGAAATAAAGTTCAAGTTAAATAATTCTAGGTGTACACTTACTTGTATGATAAACTAAATTAAATGTATTAAAAACAGTGGATAGTTTTGAATATTTATTTTTGTATATCAAGTGGAGGGAAACCTCTTTTAGAAGCAAAAAGGGCAATCATCCAGAAAATATAATTATCCACTTGTGTTTTTTTTTTTTCCTTTTTTCTTTTCTTCTGAGGTAGAAGTTGAGAGTTTGTTACTATAATAATTAACTTGCTAGTTTAATTTAATCATGTGCATTTTATTAATTTGGTAGGTGCAACTAAACATTGCTTTTAAACTAAAATAAAATCATGACTCGAGTTGGAAGATTTCAATTTTCAACCACATAAACCCCAATGGATGTTCAAAAAAATTCATCATGCTTAAATGAAGCTGTCTTATCTCTTATGTAGTAGGTCTTATGTTGCAAAAGTCCTCATATAGAACAAGGGATGCGGATGACAATGAAACCGGGAGGAGGTCTCATCTATTCTCGCCCAGTGGCAGGCCAGTTTTTTTCTCTTTGAATAAGAAAAGCATGCATTAACTACTAATTAATTGAGTCTAATATGGGTGGTGACTGTTGACATGTCACATATCGTTTCCTTTCTAATTAAATTTCTTTCTATGCACAAATGATTTCGAACATAAATGAGACGTAATCAATCTTCTCTCTCCTTGTTAATTCATCTCGGTTAAAGATTTCAATTCAAGTCATTAAAGAGTAGTCATATATAAGTTGTGCAAAAATGTGGATTTGAAATGAAAATTAATGGGGGGAGAAAAGACAACATAAAGTAGAAGGAAAGATGAGTGGTGATGATGGATCCAAGATTGAAGATGCAAATTTTCCTGTGTTAAAGTGGTCATCACAACAAGCAGATTGAGGTAGACATATGATAAATGTGGAGGACCACAATGGCACATGGAGATAGTACCCTGTCTTAGGTGTAAGTAACTCTAACCAGACCATGATGACTCCCATTGTTTTTGTTTGTGGGGCTTTGGGTAATTTGGGGTTCTCATTACATTTCACTTTATTGTTCCGCCCTTTATTAAATTTGAAAAGGGATCCCTTGGAAAATATCTGCTACCATATGGGCTCAGAATTTGTTCTCATCAACTAGGTTCTTGATGCCAAGTTGCCAACCTTTCTTTGGGGTTGCTCCTCAACCATTACTTACCCAAAACCGGAACGACCAAGATTTGAGACAATCCAACCCAAAAACACAGCCTATTATAAATCAAGACAAGATATTTGAGCTCTAGGAGTGAACTTGATTCAAACCTTGTCCTAACTTATCATGGCTTAGGACAATTTTATTTGCTTCATAAACTAGGAGACCAGCCCTTCTCTTTTTTCCTCTAGATTTGGTAGAGCAACAAAAAATTTGATGTTTGCACCAAAAACTAAGAAAGATTAATTTTTAAGTGAAGTACTTATAAGTGCCTAGTGGTTCTACCTTTAGACAATGGATAATACAGCAGATAGGACGCAACTATATATGACGATATATATTTGGTATCTACTACAAATCTGTAAATGGTAATAATTAAATTGTTCCATGAGATATTAGCAGATGAAAAAATTGTATCATCAAGAAAATCATCTTCTAGGTAATTAATCATTATTTTTGTACTTCCATCATATCTCATTCTTGCTTAAAGTTGATGCACGCTGCAGTATATGTGGGTAAATAAGAATGGCATGACAATGAGATTTGGCACATGAACCTTAGTCTCTACTTCTATCCAGCTGCTGCTTCAATTTCAACCTTAGAGTTGCTTTGCATCATTTTTTTTCTCCAAGCATACATGTTAGACAACATTAATTGCTTGTATTCTATGGTTGTGGCTCTAAAATCTTCTGCGCAACCAACTTCCCATTCTGAATGTTGGACATTTGGGCTTTGTACCCATGATAGTGTAGTCCGACATAAATTATTATCTTGGTAATTTAATTTGGATTAAATTAACAAGAATAATAATATGAGATATTTTCTTGACAAAATTCCTTGGGAATTATATCAGAAATTATCTAGCTAAGTATTCAAGTGGAATACAACCACTCACATATATAAAAGAGAAAATAAAAACTACGTAAAAAAAAAAACCTCTCTCATTTTTTCTATCAGGAAGTTAGAACTTTCTGCATAAAAAGCTTCTCCCTCCATTGTCAAGCAAGAAAAGGTTTTTGCACTGTGATTAGTGAGGTTTCTGCTCATTCCTGTAGCAGAATGTCCACCACGAGTATTGAAGATCAATGAGCACTGTAATTGACCCTGGTTTGATTTCTTTCGCTTCCGCAAAATTCCATTTTTAATTAACATGATTTATTTAATCCATATAGATTGCTATGCTCAATAGATCATGTTTTTCCTACATTGGTATCCGAGCTTGATTGGGTCTTTTCGTGTTTATGATTTAAATTGATGGCCTTTTGGAATTTTTTTTTGTTTTAATAGAAAAGCATGAAATTAGGCCTTGATATTCTGGTAGTTTGATGATTATATGATGCTTATATGATCTGAATTTTTCGAGATTTAAATGGCTCATATCGATGGAGATATCTCGGGTCAAACATGCAAAAAAAAACAGTAACTTTGACCATGTTTTTCGATCTGTTCAAACTGAATATTGATGCATGATTTTATACCATTACAATCCTTGTTTAATAAGCTTTCCATCGGTATATTATTTGCCAAAATCGGAGTTCTATGTTGGGAGAATTTCATGTTTTAAGTTTTAGGGACTTAATTGAAAGGGACTCATTTGAAAACAAATTAAATCAGGAGGTTAAAATTGATTTAAGTGTGCATGAAAACAATCCCACTCTCCAAGGAGGCGCGTGGGGCCCACCTCCCGAACAAATAGGCACGCCGAGAGCACCAACAGAATTGTACAGACACCAGGAGAAACTTTAATGTTTTCACTGAGCGCTGGTTCTGCTCCCAAGTTGGCGCGTGGCTTGCACGCGCCTCTCCGGGAGAGTGTAAAAAAAAAACAGTTTTAAATGGATTAAACGCAGCCCCACTCGCGCCTGGCGGCGCGTGGGGGGGCGTGTATAGTCCCTGGTGGCGCGTTTTCGACACCGCCGCCACCAGTGGACTTGCAGAGGTGTTTCCTAATTTTGTATGATTTTTTAAAAAAAATTTGGATTTAAAATGAATTTTTTTTAATTTTAAAATAAAAAATAATTTTATGGAAACTTAAGGCGGCGCGTGGCGGCGCGTTGATGGTGCTCTCGGGCGGCCGGAGTTGCTCAGACACTTCTGTGAATGTGTCCTAAGCAGTGGGAGTGGGGGTGCCTTTTCTGATTCTCCAGAAGTATTGGTTTGAATTTTCTCCTAATTAAATGCCTTTAAAATTCATAATAATTTTTGGATTATTGCTTTATTATTAATATTTCAGAATATTTATGAAGCATGATTGAATTTTATATGGCATATATATGATATTGATTATGGCAATGATGTGCTTACGTGTTCAAGCATGTTTGTATGATTAAATTTACATTAAATATTGCCATGTTTATTTTTATGAATAATGTAGCATGCAATATTTTTGGATGAAAAGATGCAATTGATATGCCATGATTGAGTGGGAGGTTTTAGTTGAGGAAATCTGGGATTTCGCTCCTAAAACTAAAATTTTGCGGATGATTATATTAAATAATGTTGATAATTGCTAATATGTGAGTGATGATTATGAGCATAGCGATTTTTCGATCTTGTTATAAGTGTATTGTTTGCATTATTTGACATGAATTATGCTGCAAAATATATATACATCTTGTGGTGCATTAGATTAATATCCATTGTGCTTATCCTAATGTAGTTGAGATGGCTGCTAAGAATGTTGTTGCTGATCTGAACAAAGGAGAGAAGTTGGATGGCGACAATTATGACATTTGGCGCCGTAAGATCCAATACCCCCTGGATGAGCAAGAGGTCTTGGAGACTATTGATCAGGTCATGGCTGAGCCTGAAGAAGGAAACACTGCTTAACACCGTCGCGATCTTGCTGCCTACCAAGAATGGTGCAAGAAAG
>AWWV01008370.1:0-28020 GCA_001974805.1 Corchorus capsularis
GGCAGAATTCGTAGCGTGCTCTGCAGCTGCGCAAGAAGCTGTTTGCCTAAAGCGATTTCTTGGGAGCTTAGGAGTACCCAGCGCCGTAGATCCAGTGACCATTCATTGTGATAGCATGGCTGCAATCGCTTATACCAAGGATCCAAAGTATCATGGTAGAACCAAACATATTGATATGAGGAACAACTACATTAGGGATTTGATAGCACAAAAGGAAGTGATCTTAAAACATATATCCACTAGTCATATGGTTGCTGATCCCTTAACTAAGCCTATTCCTAGGGATGCTTATGTGACTCATGTAAAGTCTTTAGGACTTCGTCGATGGTGATTATGTTATTTTGATCATTCATGTTGAACTCTTTGTTTTTGGTATATTAATAAAATTCATGCATTTGCTTCTATGATGAATTGTTTGCACACAAGATTTAGGAGTATGTCAACAGGCTTTAGATTGGCTCACTCACATGAGCAATCGCCTTTGGCGCCTATGAGGGGTGAGCAAAGATGAGACACAAGCTACTGGCGCTTATTGAGAGCGGCAAGAGCATAATTAAGATGTCGCCTTGGTTGAGCCAAGATGAGGTCAATATAGTAATGATTGACTAAAGGACCAAAAATGGATTGACCCACAATCCATTTAGCCTGTGAAGTAAGCCGGATGTGAGATCTAATTTGGCGCCTAAGAAGGCGAGCAAATATGATGCTCAGGTTAGGCGCTAAAGGAGCGACTGGACTAAGATCTGTACAGTGTTGAGTTTGACATACGCTCTTATTAGAGAAAAGAGACACTCCACTGTAGCATGTATTTCATACTACATGTGCTTTTACGACCTATATAGGAGGTGGAAGAATGGATCCCTGCTTCTTCACCGTGTGAGTCCTATGAAGGTTTAGATAAACCTTACATTATGCCCTTAGTGACCTTTGACTATGTCATAAGGCGTGGAATGAATGGTTGCTACTTTGGTATGTTACCTAAGACCATGGATGATTCGGTTCTACGAGACATTACTGGGAAAGCAGTCTGTTTCAAACCAAGTGACATGAGGGCAAGAGGGAAGACAATTTGAATCACGTCATGCACTATATTCAAGGTCGACCCATTATGTCGCTTTTGAGAGCTTTTGACATAATGTGAATATATGTTGCAACATTAGGAAAGATTGATTTGTATGCTCATTGAGGGATTTTGAGATACTCAATCTGATGTGATTAAATTGGTCTAGGGTACATGAGACACTAAATTTCTTTATAAAAGGGTAGATGTCTCTATGCTGGCTCTAACGAGTTCCTAGTATAGAGCTCCCGAAATTCAAGGTGTACTCAGTGGTCGCACGGTTCATTAACCTGTATGAACTTGGCATTGGGATGGTTGAGAAGGCTTTGCGATGGCTTGCCCATCATGTGTGAGTGGGAGATGTTGGACATTTGGGCTTTGCACCCATGATAGTCTAGCCCAACATAGATTATTATCTTGGTAATTTAATTTGGATTAAATTAACAAGGATAATAATATGAGATATTTTCTTGATAAAATTCCTTGGGAATTATATCAGAAATTATCTAGCTAAGTATTCAAGTGGAATACAACCACTCACATATATAAAAGAGAAAATAAAAACTACATAAAAAAAAAAAGCTCTCTCATTTTTTCTATCAGGAAGTTAGAACTTTCTGCATAAAAAGCTTCTCCCTCCATTGTCAAGCAAGAAAAGGTTTTTGCACTGTGATTAGTGAGGTTTCTGCTCATTCCTGTAGCAGAAGTCCACCACGAGTATTGAAGATCAAGGAGCACCGTAATTGACCCTGGTTTGATTTCTTTCGCTTCCGCAAAATTCCATTTTTAATTAACATGATTTATTTTAATCCATTTAGATTGCTATGCTCAATAGATCATGTTTTTCCTACACTGAATATAAACGTCCCCGTGATCATTGCATTCGAAGACTAATCCCTCTGTGCTCAAACAACTCAAAAGCCTCATCCAACTTCATATTTAGTAATCATATATAGCATTCCATGACACCATGTTTCTCTCGGGCATCCTATCAAGAACCTAATTCCTAATTCCTAGCCTCATCAATAATCCAATACTTCATTGAACAATTCATTCAAAAGCCTTAAATATCATCCATCCCATGTTGCACATATATCCGTCAACCATATATATATAGTATTCCAAGAGACAAAACTGGCATTTTATCAAATAAACTCTGGGCTTCTACAGTTAATTGATCTCATGTAAAAGCTAATATAACAAACAATAATAATTGAAGTGTGGATTACAAAAAAACCAATAAGGACTCTCACCACATTCAATTGGGGAACTATTTGCATGGTTTTTTGGTCTTTTTGTCATTGATTTTTTTGTTATTTCATATAAGTTTTAAGGGCAATTTGGGCATCCAATATAAGACTTAAGGATAATTTGGGTATTCCAATTCTTTTTTGCCCTCCACCATTGGTTTTGTTGTTAATTGATGGAACTCTTGAGGATAATTTAGGCATTCCATTTACTTTTTACCCCTAGGGTTTGGCTTTCATGTCACTTTTGAAATTTTGACTCTTCCACCATTTATCATTTTTTATGACATGGAGTGTTGAAATTTTGTACTATCTCACTTAGGATTTAACATAGTTTAGGGCATTCCTTTAACTTAGGGTTTAGATTTCATATCATGTCATTTTTTGTCTCTCTTAGCCATTCTTTTTTTTTTTACTTCATTGGGGGTTAGAGAGACAATATGTATTGATATAGAAAGGCACATCTCTAATATCTCTAATATATATAAATTTAAGAATGTGATAATTTGATATTAAATTATTCTTTGAGCTTGATTTAAATTATAGCCAATTTGATATAGAATTTGTGGTCATTCTATTACTTATTATTGATTTAAATTATAGTCCATTTGATTTAGAATTTGTGATCTTAATTTAGGCTTAATTTTAGTTTTTTTATAACTTTTTGATTGTTTATTTAAATTATATATTCCATTTGGGAATTAATGTAGGGTGTGAAATTAGAAGTTAATTCACGATATGATGGCGTTTTTATTTTTTAAGAACAATATGATTATATTATATGGTTACATTATGTTATGGGACTAAATTGAGATTATTTTATGATTAATCTATATATATATATATTTGGTTTTGGTTAATTGTTATGGTCAAAATGTCTCATTATAATTTTTAGGTTATTTAATTTAGCTAATTTTGCTCTATTATTTTTCAATTCATGATTATATATTATCCTATTAATTTTCAATTCATGATTAAATATATATATGTGTGTGTGTGTGTGGTGTTATCATATTTGACCAATGAAAATGGTCATTTTATTTTTTTCCCTATTTTCCTTTGCATGTGAGTCGGTTTGGACTTTTTTTTATTGGCCTTTGCTAGTTGTGAATATTTGGTAGGCCTTTTTTTTATAAGGTTTGTTCTGGCACAATCCAGTCAACTCCTGGCATAGGTCATTGCGAGCCATCCTTTGAATTGAGCAATTGTTCCTGTTTGCCGCTTGCTCTCCCAATCACCATCTTCATCTTCATATCCTCTCCCTTTGGTCGGTTGCTTTTTTTCTCCCAGTCACATTCTAGATTCTTTTCCTGTCTCACTCTTTTCAGTCTCTTTTATCTCTCATCCTCTTTTATTGGCTTCTCTCTTTTGGTGCCATTTACAACCCATCTCACTTTTAGTTTCTTTTCTGGTTTGTTGTCTTCTTCTACTATTGTTCTCATTGATTCAGTCCCAATAGGTAATTTTTGCTAATGTCTCCTTCATGCTTTCTCTTTCTCTTTCATCTTTCATTTTCTATTTTGGTTTTGTTCATTCCCTTTTGCGAAATCTGTATGCATTTCCCAGAAATTCTTCTTGCTAATTTTGGACTATTTTTCTCTTTCTTTTCTTGGGCTTTTTAATTATTTATTTGTTCTTTGCATGGAGGAAGATTAATCTGCCTCATTGCTTTTAATCAGTCGGTCAGGTTTGTCTTTAGATCTTTTTAACTCCTTTTCCTTTTAATTTTGTGTGAAAGCAACCTCCTTAATCTCTTTCTTTGTCTTAATTCTTTCTTCATTCTCCCTTTATTTCATTTTTAGTTATTTTATCGTGTTCAATTTTCAGGAGGCACGTGAGAGAGCTGATAGGGAAGAAAGCTGATTTGAATTGAATTTTTCCGGTTCACAAAGCTGGGGCAGGGGTTGTCGACGATAACTCCACCGCTGAAGTCTGAAGCAGATTCAGGTTATTGCAAAATCTCAAGAGTTACAGGTATTCCTTTTCTTTGATGATAATATAAGCATATATTATGCAAACTTCTAATTAAATGTTTATTTATGAGTTTTATTTTCGGATTGGTCATTTTGCTAAAATTATCCTGAGTAGCTGTCATTAGTTTTCTGAGTTTTGTACAAGAGTTCGATCTGTTTGATCATTACTGTTCAAGGTTTGTTCGAGTTTATAATATTGCATTTGTGGCTGAATTGTTTGTTTAATGCTATTGATTGTCTTTGCCCTTTTTTAAAGCATTTGAAATTGATATTTATGCTCTTCTCTTTCTTTTTCTGGTTGTAGGTGAAATTTTTGGACTTCTGCTAGATGGCTCTTTGTTGGTGTAAGAATAGAGGAGGTAAGCCTTTTTGTCCCATATTCTTTTCTTTAAAAGAATTTTAAATATTGCTCTGTTTGTTTGCTCAGAAAATGAGAAAAAGAAGGGAAAGTAATTAAACATATTGAGTGATTAAACAAAGACTAAGGAAGATCTCAATTCCCACAATTTTTTTAAGCTATATCAGATGCATATTGGTGAATTTTGCAGGGTGCATCAGGTTATGCAAGGAAGATATCTCTCGAGCATGTTAGCGTGGAAAATGTCGAAAACCCCATTATCATTGACCAACATTATGAAGACAAGAGCAAACCTCAATTAGATTTTCCCTCTGTAATCCATTTAATCAGTTCACATATACTTGTTTTTCTACATTTTATGCAACGCATAAGCATAATTAATTGGTTTTAATCTTCATATTGATGCAGAAAGCTACAGCTATCAAAGTGAGCGATATTACCTACTCTGATCTTCATGGAACATCAAACAGTGACCATGCTATTGTTTCTCAGGTAATCTCATCTTGGTTTATGGTTCATTTAAGAAATGTGACAGATTGCTTTATTGTCCACCAACAATGTCTAATGAAAATTTTAATATAAAAGGTTAGAGCCATAGTTCTAAGTGGTGCATCTACTGGTATTTAATTTATTAGTAAACAAATATAACTCTTTAATTTCTGATTTTTTGTCCTAATTTTATTGATTTCTCCAAATTGTTTTTCTTTAGGAATTTACAAGGCTCTCCTGAATTGAAAGATGGAGGTTCAAATTACTTTAGGAAGAGTCTTGCCAGTCGTATGAACGTGAATAAGTTGCTGCTCTTACAAGGCGATTTGTTGAAACTATAAATATTTCATTGCCTTAAAAATATACTATATGTTTCATTTTCTTATCTTATTTTGGTGTCTCTAACATGCAATATGATATAAGGATGGAGACAAGTTTTATGGAGCAAAGGCGACCATAAGCGTCTGAGAACCCAAAATTCAGTAGCCTAATGAGTTCAGCGTGCCCCAAATCTGGATCTTGGGAGGCTCTTTTGGTCAAGATAGGTTTATGCTGAAACATTTTAATGTAAAAGGTTAGAGCCATAGTTCCGAGTGGTGCATCTACTGGTATTTAATCGATTAGTAAACGAATATAACTCTTTAATTTTTGATTTGACAAAATAGTCTTTTTGCCCCCTGAACTTTGGAAATTTAAGCCAGATTGCCCTCTGAATTAATAATTGTGCCAACTTACCCCTTTAATTTACAAAATTAGGCCAGTTTCCCCTTCTGTCAACGTCCATTAGTCATGTGACCCATGTGACTAATAGATCCGTCTAATCCTATCTTATAAGCTGATGTGGCCTTTTCATGCTGACATGGATTTTCCACGTCAGCTATAGGTGGGCCGGCCCATAAGTGGGGAAAATATTGACCAAAATTAAAAAAAAACGAAAAAGATTTTTTTAAACGGAAAGGAAAAGGGAATTAATACTTATCAGGAAAAAAAAAGAAAAGAAAAGGAAATTAAGTAAAATTAAAAACCCCTAATTAACTCATTCTTTCTCTATTTTTTAAACTCAAAACGGATCAAACCACCTAATTTTCCAAGAACAAACTATGAACTCCAAGAATAAAACCAACTAAGAAGAAGTAAGAACCCAGCAACTCAGTCCTGACCACCCCAAAGGGCAATCACTTTGAGATGAAGGACATCTCCTTGCTTGTTCACACTTATCACTGCTACAAAGAACATTGGAGCTTGTTGATGATGTATTAGAGATGTAGATATTAAAGTCTATTTCCTGCAAATATTCAGGAAACTCAGGCCAAAATTGTTTTTATTTCCTTTTACTATTGTGAACTAAAAGATCTAGGAATTGAATAAAGAAAAGGGTGACCTGGCCATCGGATTACTTCACGATTCAAAAATCTCTAACTTTCAAGAGTTTAATAAAAAGTGGAGATTTAAAAAAAAAAAAGAAAAAAGAAAAAAAGAGAGAATGCGAGGAAAGAGAGACAAAAGCTCAGTTTTGAAGCTGTGTTAAAAATTGAAGGAAAGAGAAACTTAGGATCCATAAACAACAAACAAAGCCCAAAAGCCAACAAAAGAAAGATTTGGAAAAATAGTAAACATATCAAGATCCCCTTAACAAAAAGCTTGCTGCCATAGTTAAAATTCTTCAACAATTTCTTTGCTCCAAGCAGTGCTTTCTTCAAATTAGCTAGAGAATTCAAAGCCAACCCAGAAACCATTCATCAAGCTCCTATCTCTTCCAAAAGTGAAACCAAAAGCTTTAATCTCCTCACTAGGTTCAAGCACTCTTTCCTCTTAGTCTTCCTGAATCCACCATAAGATCCAACCGTCCCTATCACTACCATCAATTCCCCAACTATAATTTCACTCCCATTAAAATTCGAAGAACTCGATGATGGATTGAACTGTGTTCACTTCCTCGATGCTTCACGTGCTCGTTACTCGTCGGAATTGCCGGCTTTCTTGTACTCGGAATCGCAGAGCCATCACAGCATGGGATGGCTTGATTCTTAACGGCGCCACTGCGTACGCATCTGGTGCTGAAGGTTTACATCGAAGGAGATGAAGAAGAAAAGAGAAAGAAGATGGAAGAAAAAGATAAAATAAAATAAAAATTAAAAAGAAAGTTAAAGAAATAAAAATTTGTTAGGGTGTTTTTTCATAAAAATAATAAAATATATAATTTTATTATTATTTTTTTTAATTATTTTGGGCTGATTTTTCCCGTGGGCCCCACATATCCACTGAAAAAATTCCACATCAGTGAGAAAATTCCAAGTTAGCACTTAACTGGAGGTTAACGGAACCGTTAGTCACGTGACTGACGTCCGTCACGGTAAGGGGCACATTGGCGTGATTTTGTAAATTAAAGGGAAAAGTTGACATAATTATTTATAAGGGACAATTTGGCCTAAATTTCCAAAGTTCAGGAAGCAAAAAGACTATTTACTCTTTTTTATTTTGGTCCTAATTTTATTGATTTCTGCAAATTGTTTTTCCTTAGGAATTTACAAGACTATCCTAAATTGGAAGGTGGAGGTTCAAATTACCTTGGTGAACAGTGGCGGAAGGGGGGAGGGGGCAGCAGGGGCCATGGCCCCCCCTCCGCCCAATAAAAGTCTGTTTGTAGTTATATTTCTCAACCAAAAGAAATGGTAAAATCTTGTTTTGGCCCCCCCATATTTTTTATTTTCTAATTTGGCCCTTTTTTCTTGAATTTATCCCTTTTTTTAAAAAAATTTGGCCCATTGATAAAACTTATAAGCTCCTTTTTATTTATAAATTTTTTTAATTTCTTTGAACCTATTCAATGATTATTTATTTATTTATTGTATTTTTTATTATTACTTTATTTATAGTATTGTTCCTCATTTAGTTAGTGATGATTTAGATCATGAAATTAAATTTCTTTGTTTAGATTATTATATAATATATATATATATATTATCTTTTGTTTAACATAAAAAATTCATATATTAATATATATAATTAAATGTTAAACGATTGGAATATATGTGTATATATATATATATACATCGATTGCCCCCCCAAAGAAAATTTTCTGATTCCGCTCCTGTTGGTGAATATGAGCCATTGGAAGTATGTGGAACTTTGATCATTGTTTTATAACATTTTGTAAAGACAAAGGTGGTGGAAATAATGAGTTAGTGACACATGATAGAGTGTTTCTTATGGTTTCAGGTTTCTAAAGATGAGAGATTTTGTTTTACCAAGAGCAAAAGAAATGTTATTTTATTGTCTTCAGTGACACATAGGCTTTTCATTGTGATTATTTTTTTTCTTGCAGCTTTTGACTCTACTTTCTACAATATTAGTTCAATCAGGTTCTTCATTGCTATCTCTGAAAGTTTACTTTGATTTGAAGATTTCTGATATAGAGAGTGTGAGAAATAGGTATTCTTTTTTTTTTTTTTTTGTCTGTTGAATGTTTCATCTATCTTTGTGTTGTTGTTTCTTTTTCTTTTTTCTTTTTACTTTGGTGGCAGGTATATAGAGGTCATAACTCCTGTTGAATTTGTGGCTGATGAGGAAGCTGCAAATGCTCAGGCAAGATTGGAGGCTCAAGATGTTGCTGTGGATTATCTATTCTACCTGGATTTGGCAGATGTGGAGGTTGGTCTCTGGCTGTGTCATCTTCTGTTGGGAGTAATTTATACTATTTATGATTTATTGGTAAATAGAACACTTGCCCTGCATATTACCGTCCAACTTGGCTTCTTTTTAATCTCAATTGCCTTTCTTTTTCTCGAGTTTTGGTGATTTGCAAGGTTCTTACCAATCATTTAACATTGCAGGTGGAAGACTTTAGATTTTGCAACACTGAAAAGGTGTTCTGTTTCATTCTATGACACTGAGAAACAAGAAACTGTTTTATGAAAGTGAGCACGTGCTGAAACAAGGACTGCTGAGGTACTTCACTAATTTCTTACACAGTCCTTAATATGTGTATCTACTCTGTAAATCTGCATGGAAACTAAACAGGAAAAACCCTTTTGAATTTGTAGTTTTTTTTTTTTGCCAGATTTGAATTTGTAGGTTGGGATCGGTTTATCTAAGGATGAAAAAGCTCAAAAAACTAACTTTGCAACATTGGCTTGAAGCTATTAGCCCTCATAACCTCATTGCATTTAGAAAATTTTCCTATCCTCATTGCATTTATATATTCTGAAGATTTCTAACATTCATTTTCTATGACTGATATATTCGAAGGTTGGATAAATGGGAGAGTTAATCCAAGGTTATTAAGGAAAAAAGTTTCAACCATTGAAACAAGGAAGCCTGCAACTGAAGAAGAGCAGATGGGGTTACTACTAAGCGCTAAGCCATATTATGTTGTTCACACACAATTGCAGCATATCGATTAACACATGTAAGGCTTTTCTTTTCACTTTACAAGAAGAAATTGGTCGATAGTGGTAGCTATAACTTGACTGTTTCTGAAATGAAGTACAATTTTTCCTTCTTGGACCACAACATGTCTGTGTCATGCATACACACCAAATAGGGAGTATAACAATTTAGTGCCTGAAGATGGTCCAAATAGTAGTGGTTTTGTTTGATTTTAAACCATAAAAAGAGAGGCAAGGATACATTTTGAGTAATGGATTTGGTTATTGGTAGTATATATATGGCCTGTATGTGCTCTATGTTGATCAGATTTTGATTTTGTCTTGCATGATGGGATTATGAATGTTGGTAATTAATTAGATTCATGATTTTGTTATCTACAAAACAAAATCAAAACGTTATGATGTTTATTAGAATTAAACATTAATTCTGATGTTTGTTATCTGCAAAACAAATTGGAACACAGAGGTGGGACATCAATTCTTGCAAAAACTAATGATGTTTATTATGTTCTTATATCATCTAATTTTGCAAAGAAAAAACATGATTTTTAATTTCAAAAAAGCAAGGTATTTTAACTTTTGTCAATAAAATATGCATGATGGATTGGATGTTGGATGGTTGGAATTATCATATTTTGATATAGGTTCCATATGAGTTTTTGATATGATACGGCTTTTTATCTACTCTGTTTTCCAAGTGCTTTTCAATTAACAATATTACTCGGCTTTTGATCTAACCATATTATAGATTTTGTACTTGCATTGAGTTGAAATGAGCATATGGAAATGCTGTGAATTTTTTAATCATGTTGTTGACGAGAGTGACTCTGATTTGGATGAGCTTGAGATTGAACGTTTGCTGCAAACTGCTGAGGCTATTAGAAAGGACTATCCTAATGAGAGTTGGCTGCACTTTTGCTGGCCTTATCCATGGTAAGATTCAGACCTTTTTTTTACTTCTAATTCTATAATTTAGATTCATGGTTTCATAATTTGCAAGAGTGTAAGATTTGATTATATGTTCTGCTTCTTTTATGGGTGTTTTAGACCTTGGAAAGTTTCTTCTTCATCCTAGCTTTGGAGGGCTTCCTCAGTGGACTGTTGTAAGTGTCTTTGCAGTGGAGTTATTTTTGACAGGGGATATGGTTAGTTGGAGATATGCAATGTTTGGGTATTTTTTGCTTTTCCAATCGATGGTAACTATAAAATTAACAATTTTTGTCCCTGACTCCTATTATTCTTTCAACTAGATTCTCTTGGATGAAGTAGTTCCCAGACCTCATAATAATGGTCATCACACAATTATTTTTTTTGGCCAAAGGTCATCACACAATTAAGTCATGTTATGATCACAATTTGAATAGCATTTGCGGGCTGTTGTTGGTGTTCCTCTTGGTGATCCATCAATGAAAACATCAATCCCTATGGTGAGGAAGAGATGAGTTCATTCTCTTTTGTATTTTCATTTTTGTTGAAACTTAAAATTGAATGTAAATATAAGGGGAAAAATTCGTAATATTTGATTAAATATATGCTATTAGCTCAAATGTAAAACTCATTCAATCAAATGTACATTCTTTACAAGAAGTTAACGATGTTAATTTGTGATATTTCAAAACCATTGTCTACTTTCATATATAATTAGGAATCTAGACATGTATCGACTTTCATGTTTGATCTAGGTAGTTTGGTGATGTAATTTTTTGTTATTTGGTATGAACTATATTAAATCTGCTCTAAGGCAGTTCAACATTGATCCCTTTTTCCCTTTTGAATTTGATTCTCTCAAATGTAAAACTCTCATTTTGCTCATATAAAAAAACAACTTTCTACTCCTCATCACATTTAACGTTGATCTAAGAATCAAAAATTTGTTACTAACTTCATGATTGATACTTTTTTTTTTTAAATGTGGAACTCCAATTTTCCTCATGTAAATGCTAGGCTACTTCTTAAATTAAAACTTTACTGCATTTTTACAGAATTTTCAACTGCTTTTAACACTACACATTAACCTTAAAAAAAAAAAAATTCCCTGATCATAGGTCATGGAAAAAAAAAAATTAACCTCCTTACCACATAACTTCAAAAACCATTAAAACCCCACGAGGAAACGCGGACACCAAACCTAGTAATTTATTTATGATATAAAGGCAAACATCGCCTCTAAATTATTAGAATTGGAGACGAGTACTATCATAATCAAACTTCCATGGAGAAAAATATATTTGAAGATCAAGTTAGGTGTATTGAAGTTTAAAATAATCACCGGATTGTTGTAAAAAAAAAAAAAAGGAAAGAAATCACATGTTAGTATGGTGAAAAGTTTTCCTTATATATATTGGTTATCATTACTTAAATCCTCCTATATTAAGGTTCTTGACTTTACTTAAATGTAAAATTAATTATTTAGAATTAGTTAGTTCCATGAAATATTTGATTATATAGAAACATATTTTTGCTATGTATATATATGTACTAGTTTTACCTTTCACGTGCGTTGCACGTGGCGGAACACGTGTAAAAATTTTGCACGTGGCCAAATGTTCATGTGAAAAAAAAACATAATTAAATTGAAATAACTTTTAAATAAATATTAAATATATATCAAAAGTATAAATCAAAACATCCAATTATTGAAACGTAAGTGCGTCTACAAAAGTAGATTTTCTTTATATACAACATCTTTTGTATTTTGCTTCTTTGTATTTTCTAACTTGACCAAAATTTTTGTTGAAGACTGTTAGGCATATATTTTCCTATATTTTATATGTTAGTTCTATTTGATTATGTGCCTATTTATATGTACTTGATGCTTGATTTATTCATATTTATGTTTTAGGTACATATTGGAGTGTTTCAAGACAAAAGGAGCTAAATTGGAGCTATTTAGAACAATTTGGAAAAATTCTGTTTCAACTTGGAGCGGGTCGAAATGAAGCTAGAAATTCTCCTATTTCGACCTTTCGCAGGGTCGAAACAGGGCTTTGAAAATTTAAGCTGGAAATTGCAAATCACGTGGGCTCAACTCTTTTTGGGCGTAATTCTATTCCAGCTGGGCACATGACATATTGGGTTTGGGAGATATCTTTATTACCCATAATATTTACTTTAATTATTTTTATTATTTTTCTTTGGGCAAAAGTGTAATTTGCCAATAATTAGAATCTAGGTTAAGACTATATATTGGAATAGGCAGCCGGCCTTAGAAGAGGGGGAATTTTTATTCGAGATTGACTTTGGCTTTTGGAACGGAACTTTCAATTCCAGATTTCAATTTTGTTTTAAGAAACGTAAATTCAAGAATGAAGATTTTCTTCATTCTTGATTCTTTTATAATTTTTCTTTTTAGTTAATTAAATTTTGAGACATTCAATCTCTTGGGTATTTGATTTATGAGGCTCTGCGCTTATTCATCTATCTTTTAAGTATTTCAAGTTTCTCTGAATTATTTGAATGATTTCATGCTTGGTTATTTAGAATGGCCATCTATTTTAATTGGGTATGTTTTCTAAAATTAGATGAGATTCCTATATGTAATCATAGGTAATTGAATCCCTAGTAAAAACTTAGAGTAGCCCTCTAAGAGAATCTTGAATATAGATTGAATGTTGCCTATATTAGTGAGCATTATCTATTGTTGGCTAAGATCTTTCTAGTTCTTAAAGCAATAGGTTACTTGAATCTAGTAGACGATTGGAACTAGGTTAGTACACCGGTTAGGATTTAGACTAGGACTTGCGTCATGACTAATGAAGACTAAGGAAAGATAGGGATTAATGGTCGATGACGTTAATCTACGCCATCTATTTGTCAAGTTAGATATCCATTGAAGCCAAGGATCAAATCCTTTTAACCCAAAAGTGCGATTGTCTTGAAATTGAAATATTTATATTGTTACTTTAATTTCACTAGTTTAATTTGTGTTTAATTTAGTTTAATCAATTTATTCACAAAACCCCCCATTTTAGTTTAATACAACTTTAGGAAAGGTAATTAAAACAATAGTTCTCTGTGGGATCGACTCGTACTTACCATGTCTATAGGTTTTGTATGATTTTTATTTTTGGTGGAATACGACACCCATCAAATTTTGGCGCCGTTGCCGGGGAACTCATTTGTTTTGTTACTTTCCTTTAGTTTTGTTTTTATTTTTCGTATTTTGTTTTTGTGTTTTTGTTAATTTTGCAGGTTTAGGCATTAGGCGCTGCTTTACAAGTCACCCCTTCATTCAAGTCTTGAAGAATTATTGGCTAAATTTGGTTTCCTCGTTCCTTTAACTTAAATTCTTTTTTTTTATAATGGACCAATTTAGCGCTTATGATGGATTTTCTTACCATGACCCTTATTACAACCATTATTCTTACAATTCAGGTTATGAAAATTATCCACCATATGAGCAACATGGAGGTCAACATTTTCTTAGTTCGTGTTATGAGTCATATGCAAGTTATCACCCATTGGATGAACAACAGATTCCTGCACACTTGGTGGCTTTCATGGAAAAGCTTGTTGATGGACAGTTGTTACTTGCTAAAGGACAATCGTTAATTAAACAAAAATTATCGATACATGAACAAGAAATACAAGATTTGGGAAATCAATTGGGACAACTTGTTGATTCATTAGGAAGGGTTGAAACTTACCTCAATACCCTTGAGGAAGAAGAAATGAAGCATGTGAAGTGAACCAAGGTGAGAATGAAGCTGAAAAAGAAGAGAAAACAAAATCTGTTTCAACCTCAAAAAGGGTCGAACTGGACCTTGAGGAAGGTCGAACTGGGCAGAAAAATCTCTTGTCTCAACCCCTGGAGGGGTCGAACTCGACCTTCTTAGGGGTCGAAACAGAAACTTTCCAAGACAAACTTAATGAGATAACTTCTTCAGTTAATCAACCTCAACTCCTTTCCAAGCCAACTTTAAGTGGAAATTCCGCATCCGAAGTCAATATGGTTGATAACTCTTCTCCAATTGAGATTTTGAGATGTGAGAATCAAGATTTCCTAGGGATTGAGAAGTTTTTGAAGTTTGGGTGCTTCAATGGTGATGATTCATATGACGAATGGGTGACAATGGAGCCATTCTTTGAGAAGGATGATGCTTGCAAGTTTAACAATGTTGCCAAGATGCTGAGAATTCAGGAGGAGTCTAAAGTCAATTTCTTTCACTTGAAGAAGCTCTTGCACAAGCCCACCACGGCAACAACAAGGGCATTGGCTTTACTAGCCATTCATGAAGTTCCTTTAAGCAAAATAGGTGACTTCCTTCCATATCTCTTTACTTTTCTTTTATTCTTATATGTTCATATCTTTCGATTTTGTTCATATTTGATTTTTGCATTGAGGTGGAAAGATCCTCCTTGACAAATAGAGAATGGAAAAGTCTAGCCAAAGACATTAAAGAAAGGCGCTTGTTGGGAGGCAACCTAATGATTTATTTTTGTTTTTGTTTTGAATTTTATATTAATTAGCTTTTAATTAATTTTTGCATATTTCATGTTTAGGACCTTATATAAGACATGTTATGATACTTTGTGCTTGTTGCTATATTTGCTTGATTTATTGGATTGGGTGCACACTTTCTTGATAGATTAAGTATTGCATATATCATGTTATTGATATTTGTTTCCCCACCTTTGTGCTTAATGTGTTGCTATTGATCTAATCATAAAGATTTTTAAAGCAATTCATTGATTTTTGAAATTGTTTTCAAAAATTCTAAAATTGTTTTGAGTACACATTGTCTTATCTCTTTGATTTATCTATGAAAGCTAGTTTGGCATGGTTTAGTTTAATATTAAGGCATTTGTAATATATTTCAAATTTTCATATGCAAGATTATTCTTTGATGGAAATTTATATGGGAGTTTTTCATAAAGTACTACTTCTAGAACTTGTTTCACTATCCTCTCGAGGCGATTTATTTATTTAGCTCATTATCTTTTATAGTGTATACTTCTATGGAACTAGAAAATATGCATTTTAGGATTGAGTTTGAGCCTAATTGTTGCTAACCCTTTTGAAAGACCATAGTAGTGAACCCCATTGTGCCTTTTTCTTGGTTATAGCCAATATTTTATATATTTCTTTGTTCTTACCCACATTATCCCAAAGAACCCAACCCTTTAAAGAAAGACAAGTTTTCTCTTAGCCTTATCTCTTGATTAGTGAAGTTTGGCTTGTTTTATTTTTTGTTCTTGGCTAAAACATAGAAATCGGTTATTTGTGAGGGATTCCTTCTATTCCTTGGTTGGAGATCCTATTTGAAGGGTTGAGTAGATGTCCAAGTGATTCCATTGAAAAGTGTTTTTATATATATATATATATATATCAAGTTAGTAACTTGAGGTGGGAGAGCATAAAATGCAACCACCAAGAAATCAAGAAAAAAAAGAGAGACACTTGTGCTTATAGTTATGGACATTCATTTGTGCATTCATTGTTTATGGTAAAGTTAAGAAGGAAGAAGAAAGTTGAAGTTCTTGGAGCCAAGTTTTGAGCTACTCATTGATATATTTGCCCATGATTATTGTCACTTCACCTTTCTTGAGATATTTTTAATATATCCTTTACCCTTTCTTTGATAGTCCACTTTACCCATTAGCCCCATTACAACCCTTATTAATAATGCATTCTAGTTCTTGTGTATACTATGCTTTATTTCATTTTGAGCTAATATTTAGTGGAGATTGGATAGTTTTGCAAGCCTATGGTAAGTATACTATTATGAGTGGACTATAAATACCTATTATGGTATGATGAACCTTATAATATTTTGATTGGATTTTTGAGCATATTTTTATTTGATTTATATTACATTTGAATTTTTACTAACCTTTACTATACATTTCTAGAATTAGTGGATGAATTTTTGAGATGACCTTTTGTGTACTCCACATTTTCAAAATTCTTTTTGATCAAAACACATTTTTGGTTGATTATTTTAGCAACTACTTTTACATTGAGGACAATGTGTTATTTAAGTGTGGGGGAGGAAAATGTCTATTTTAAAGGTCCATTCTTTTCATCTTTTACTAGAGATGGCTTTTCAAAAGGATTTTTAAAATTTTTCAAAAATTTTTGATTTTTCAAAAAATTTTGCTTCTCTAGTGAAATTCTTTTGTATAATGTTTGTGGGTATCGTTCTAGTTAAGTAAGCCCTCAGGAGACTATACTCCTCCTCTAGGGACGCTTAGGGGTTTAAAGGCTTGTGGTTTACGCTAAAAACCACCGTGTGCCTACGAAAGTGGAACTAAGTCATTTGTTGCATGTGATTTTCTTTTTTGATTTTAGAGTGTTTGTTTGCATATGCATTTGTTTGCTGGTCTTTAGTTTTCCTTGAGTTTTTAGTCTATGTTTTGTTTTCTAGCTTGCTAGGGACTAGCAAGATCTAAGTGTGGGGGAATTTGTTAGGCATATATTTTCCTATATTTTATATGTTAATTCTATTTGATTATGTGCCTATTTCTAGGTACTTGATGCTTGATTTATTCATATTTATGTTTTAGGTACATATTGGAGTGTTTCAAGGCAAAAAGAGCTAAATTGGAGCTATTTAGAATAATTTGGAAAAATTCTGTTTCAACCTGGAGCGGGTCAAAATCAAGCTAGAAATTCTCCTGTTTCAATCTTTCGCAGGGTCGAAACAGGGCTGTGAAATTTAAGCTGGAAATTGCAAATCACGTGGGCTCAACTCTTTTTGGGCGTAATTCTATTCCAGCTGGGCACATGACATGTTGGGTTTGGGAGATATCTTTATTACCCATAATATTTACTTTAATTATTTTTATTATTTTTCTTTGGGCAAAAGTGTAATTTACCAATAATTAGAATCTAGGTTAAGACTATATATTGGAATAGGTAGCCGGCCTTAGAAGAGGGGGAATTTTTATTCGAGATTGACTTTGGCTTTTGGAACGGAACTTTCAATTCCAGATTTCAATTTTGTTTTAAGAAACGTAAATTCAAGAATGAAGATTTTCTTCATTCTTGATTCTTTTATAATTTTTCTTTTTTAGTTAATTAAATTTTGAGACTTTCAATCTCTTGGGTTTTTGATTTGTGAGGCTCTGCGCTTATTCATCTATCTTGTAAGTATTTCAAGTTTCTCTGAACTATTTGAATGATTTCATGCTTGGTTATTTAGAATGGCCATCTATTTTAATTGGGTATGTTTTCTAAAGTTAGATGAGATTCCTATATGCAATCGTAGGTAATTGAATCCCTAGTAACAACTTAGAGTAGCCCTCTAAGAGAATCTTGAATATAGATTGAATGTTGCCTATATTAGTGAGCATTGTCTATTGTTGGCTAAGATCTTTCTAGTTCTTAAAGCAATAGGTTACTTGAATCTAGTAGACGATTGGAACTAGGTTAGTACATCGGTTAGGATTTAGACTAGGACTTGCGTCATGACTAATGAAGACTAAGGAAAGATAGGGATTAATGGTCGATGACGTTAGTCTACGCCATCTATTTATCAAGTTAGATATCCATTGAAGCCAAGGATCAAATCCTTTTAACCCAAGAGTGCGATTGTCTTGAAATTGGAATATTTATATTGTTACTTTAATTTCATTAGTTTAATTTGTGTTTAATTTAGTTTAATCAATTTATTCACAAAACCCCCCATTTTAGTTTAATACAACTTTAGGAAAGGTAATTAAAACAATAGTTCTCTGTGGGATCGACTCGTACTTACCATGTCTATAGGTTTTGTATGATTTTTATTTTTGGTGGAATACGACACCCATCAAAGACATTGAAATTCCCCGAGAGAGTGTGACATATAGTTGTGCATGGGAGAAAACATGTTGTGGCAGATATACTCCAATATTAGGAATTGTTTGTCCTTATGTTTTGTTGATGGTCATAGCGAAACAAAGACATATATAGAATTGTTTCATCTTGAATTGGAATAAATATCTTTTGTTTTCTGCTGAATGCAGAATTTTTGGAAGAATAACTTATTTTCCAGCATATTGGCCAGTTGCAATCTCTGCTTGTATTACGTTATGGCCAAAGTGTTTGCAGATCATTCTTGTTCCATTGCACAAACCATTAGATGTATCCAAATTCCTCAAAAGTATGATTGAACAATTCTTCTTCAACCCCATGATCTATGTGTTGGCAAACCATTCGGTGTTAGAGTATTTAAGAATTCCTCTTGATAATGGTTGTTCCAGTCATCTACTGCTTCATCGAACTGTTGTACGTCTTACTCTCACCAGGGAATATTTCTATCATCTACTCATTCAGTTTGTCTATGTACTCTTTTCTTGTTGCCAAGATCGTACGGTTGGTCATGTACTCTGCCGAAGTTGAATTATGCTTCAAATCTGGGAAAAGTGCATTGATCAATTCTTTTTCAGGCTTTTCATCATTTTCATACTTTATAACCATCTGATATGGTAACAGTATCAAATTATCATTTTTTGTTGGTTCTTTTCCACAACAACTTGAATGAGAAATTTTCCAATCTTTTGTCTCCTCTTGCTCTCATGTTCTTTTTCAATCTTAGTATCTCCATTTCTTTTGCCAAAGTGTTTTGTCCACATTTTCAATTACGACCTTTATCGCCATTGGTGTTTCATCATATATGTTTAGTCTTGCTCTTCTTAATAGTTCAACTTTAGCACTATGTTAAGAAGTCCTACATATACTCATTTCTGTCAGACTTAATGGGATGTCAAATCTCGAGTGTGTTGTTCTTCCTCCTGGCATAATCGTTGCTGCTACTTTGGATGTTGCTGTAGCTAACGCAATCAGACCTCTTGACTTGTGATGATCTTTGAAGTTATATTAATCAGATAAACATATATATTTTGTGTATTAAAAAAATGTGATATTGATTTGATTAATTATATGTTTAAAGGATAAGTGATTATTACCTTAAATTGTCCAATATTGCATGATATAGAAATGTTTTGCCTATTACTCCTAGCTCGTCCACAGAAAAAAAAAAAAAGGAACTACACCACTCTTTCTTGATTCAACTCGATCTAAGATAGTGTGGAATGTAATCTTTTGGTCTTCATTTAACTTATTTGCGGCATCTAGATCTTCCCGTGGAGTTTCAATGCTTAATTCATCTGCAATTTCCTTATGTGTTGAATTCTTGATGTGCAAATTTTGAAAATCTATTTCTGACAAATCAAATTTCTTGATGTTTTTTCACATGCTTTCAAGATAATAGACAATGCTTTGTAACATGCAAGCAATTTGTGTCTAGACTGAGTTTTCGTGCATTCTCTTATGTATTAGACATTGCATCGTAATAGTCATTCCATAGTTTCCTCACATCTGACAGTTCACAATACACTAATAGAGTCGCGAATAGCCTTCTTAGTTCATTAGGCATTTGAAATGCTACTCCTTCCATCATGCACTCCTATATACTATGAATTGTCTCAAAATTTATTCATTTTGTGAGTAATTGGGCTTTTAACGTAGTGAATCAACTTTAAGTCGAACTTTCCATTTCTGAATAAATTATTATCCGTAAATTAGCAATTGATTTAAGCAAGCATGACCTGAACAATAATTCATGTAGTTGAGGCAAGATCTAAATAAAAATAAAAATTGAATTTTTCTAAATAATTTTTTTTAATAATGGCAAAATCTAGATGGTACGGTAGAAATTAAAATTTTTATAAATAAAATTATATGTTGTAAAAATTATTTTAAAATAATTTAGAAATCTATTTGAAAAAAAATACACAAAATTGTATTTTAATAGTGGCATAGTTAAAATATTTTTTAATGATGATAATTTAGAAATATATTTGAAAAACAAAAGTTACAATTGGAAAACATAAAATTTACCATTATTCGTCTATATATATATATATATATATATATAGTACTAGTTTTAGTTTTCACGTGCATTGCACGTGGCCCAACGTGTTTAAATGAAATATTCATATGAAATTATGATAACCTCTCTATTAAATTATGATAATTACACTAATTTTTATGATCTCATCATGAAATTTTAATAACTTTTCTATGAAATTTTAATAATGATACTATGGAATTTCGATAACCTTTTTATTAATTTTTTTTAACCTTCTTATGAAATTTTGTTAACCTCCCTAAGGAATTTTGAAGAGCTTAATATGAAATTTTGATAACTTCCCAATGAAATTTTGATAACCAACACTATGAGACGTTGTTAACCTCCATATGATATATTGATAACCACGTTATGAAAATTTAAAAACCTCCATATGAATTGTTAGTAATCACACTCTGAAATTTTGATAATCACACTCTGAAATTGTGATAACCTCGCTATGAAATTTTGATAAATCTTCCTATAAAATTTTGATAAACATCCCTATAAAATTTTGATAACTTTTTTATGAAATCTTGATAACTACAAATTTTGATAACCTCCCTATGATTTTTTGATAACCTCATTATGAAATTTTGTTAATTTCCCTATGAAATTTTGATCTACATACTATGAAATTTTGATAACCCTCTTATGAAATTTTGAAAATTAAACTAAGAAATTTTGATATCTTCCTAATTTGGTAACCATACTATGAAATTTTGATAACCTCCTCAGAAATACCACTATGAAATTTTTGTAATCACATTTTGAAAATTTGATAACCTCTTTATGAAATTTTGATATTTTGTTGACCCCTCTATGAAATTCTGATAATCACATTATGTAATTTTGATAACCTCTCTTTGAAATTTCGATAACAACACTATGAAATTTTGATAATCTTATTATAAATTTTGATAATCTGATCTCTATGAAATTTCGATAATCACTCAATGAGATTTGATAACCTTCTATCAAATTTTGGTACTCCTTATGAAATTGAGACTTTTATAACCTTCATATGAAATTTTGATAACCACACTATAAAATTTTAATAACCTCCCCATGAAATATCAGTAACCTCCTAATGAAATTTTGTTAACCACACTATGAAATTCTTATAACCTCACTATGACATTTTAATAATCTCTTTGATAACTTTTTTTATAAAATTGTGATAATCAATTACCCTATGAAATTTCAATAACCAACCTAAGAAATTTTAATAACTTGATCCTATGAAATTTTGGTAACCACACTATGAAATTTTGATAACCTCCTCATGAAATTATAATAACCATCTTATGAAATTTTGATAACCACATATAGACAAGAAAATCAAAATCATAATATCACCTACTCTATAACTCAACAATTTCCAATTGAACAAAGTGAATGCGGCAAAACATTATATAACGAAGAGATGAAGCTTCACTAACAATAGTATTGTACGTGTTAGTGTTAGTTTAATCTTTTTATTGACATTTAAAAATTGAAATTAAAAGTAAAATATTAAATTCAAAAAATAATAGTAAAGGAAATTTACATGTTCATCAACTAAAATCAATTTGACAAACTTATAATTCGGTCTAAATTGAAATTTTTAGTTAATTTTTAAATGATAAAATTATACTAAATTTTAATAATGGAAATTTATAAATATATTTGGAAAAAAGGGTGCAAAATTAAATACAACGATTGGAAATAAAGACAAAAGGGAAAATTAAATAGAACGTTGGAAACCAAAAGCCACATTGACTTTCTTATAATTTAATATACGTATTATATAATCTAATAATTAATAATGGAATAATTTATGATTAAAAAATAATGGAATAATTAAAATATTATTTAGTAATGGCAATTTAGAAATATGTTTTTAAAAAAAGGATACAATTGGAAATATATTTTAAAAATAAGGGTACAATCGGAAAACATAAAGTTTCCCCTTATTCGTACTTTTACATATAGTATAGATAAATAGATATATAGATATATTTCTAAATTGATAAGAAAATTAAACATTGATAAGACCTAATTTGTTTTATATTTTCTATGTGATTTTGTCTTATTTTGGTAGTCGTATGTGTCATTTTACCCCTATATTTCTTATATTTGCTATTTTGGACCCATATGGAGCTATGTTTTAGGAAGATGAAGATTTAGAGTCATTTTGGATCAATTTGAAGAAACTATTGATTTTGTCTCAATTCGGCCCAGTAGGCCGATTAGGCCCATTTGAGTTCATGAAGCCCAAATTGTCAAGTCAGATGTCTTGAAGGCTATATCTGATATTGTTAGGCCCAATTCGTTAATATACAAGCCCAAAAACGTAGTTCAAGTTCAATTAGTAATTATGATGCAGTAATGGTTTAGCTCTAATGTAGTATTGTTAAATCCTATTCAAAGGAGGACTTCACAAGATTAGTTTTGGAAGAAAATTCATAACTTTTGATTCAGAGCTTAGAAAAATGCAAATGAGGTACCGTTGGAAAGAGGATTCTAAGATCTACAATTTTTATACTTATTTCGAGACCTAATTCTGTCATTCCGGTGGATGATTTTGCCCTTCAAATTTCTTTACAAAATTGATCTTCTCCTAAACTGACTTTGAGAATGTTTTGAACGAAAATTCAGATACTAAAGATGATGTGGAGCATTTTTATTGGCCAAATTGGATCCTATTTAATGAGGATAATCTAAATTTTCATAATTTTAATAATGAAATAATTAGAATATTTTTTAATATAATGACAATTTAGAAATATGTTAGAAAAAAAAAGATTGAATTGGAAAACATAAAGTTTTCCTATAGATATGTGTAAGAATCCTTAGTTATCAAAATAAAATTCCTTAAGAATTAATATAATCGCATAAAAATTGACAATTTGTTGTTATGCGGATGAAGTTGGGGTATGTTGTCTTTCTTCACCTTAAGCTAACTCCAACACCTTATCAAGGGGCAAGGGCCCTCCTCAAAATTTGTTTTGTCAAATCAATATATCATCTCTTCTCTTTTAATTTCCTTTTTTCAAACTTTTTTCTTGCGTGAAGAAGAGCTTTTAGCTATGCATGTGATAGGAGCCTTCATAGTTGATTCCTACGTCAATAATCAAACTTTGCTTCTTCTTTTTTTTCTTTCATCTTCTTTTTTATGTTTAAGATTTTAGGATATGATAATCCTTAATAATTATATGATGGATTCCAACAATAATTGAAAAGGCTTTAATATCATACGAGAGGGATAGCTCACGCTGGTGCATTGAGCATTTTGAAATTTGAATTGTTAAATGTTGCTTTTATATGAATTGCCTTCAGTTTGGTGTAGTTTGGTGTTGTTAAGGAGTAGCAACAGTTTGGTAATGTAAAGGAGTAGAAAAAGTTGAGTAGCAAATTTTTAATGCAATAAATTGATTGATATGAGTTATGCTCTACATTGAGTAAAATGTAAAGAGGAAGTCTTAGGATGAATTTGATTCTATTGAATCATTTTAGTAAGTACATTGTTGCAAAGGCATAGATATTTTTGCTAAAAAAACCGCTTCAAAGTTACATATACTTAAACTGAAAAGACAATCCATAAACATTTACTATAATTTAAAATGTAAATAACATAAACACTTAAATTGAAAACATAAAACTTGGAGCTGTGACTTGCTTTCCTTCACTACCCTGGTTGCTTGCTGCTATTACCTGGTGGATTTTCTTTTAACCTGGTGCGACCTTATCGCCCTGTTTTATCTTTTCTCACATGGCTAATTACTAAAAAACCCTACTAATCCTAAGAGGGTTCTTTACAATTTATTGGTTTTGTATGTAATTTTAGAATTAGAATGCAATTAATAGTTTTCCCACCATTTTTTCCCTTGCATTAATGTTTTAGACTTAAGTTCTCGGTTTTAATGTTTTCCTTTGCCATTATTGTGCATTCATGATGACAGGCCATTCGTATTCCGAAAGAAATTTGAACCGGTAAAAGGCAATGGAAAAGGGCTTGTCATCATGAATGCACAATAATGGCAAGAGAAAACATTAAAATCGGGAACTTAAGCCTAAAACATTAATGCAAGGGAAAAAATGATGGGAAAACTATTAATTGCATTCTAATTCTAAAATTACATACAAAGCCAATGAATTGTAAACAACTCTCTTAGGATTAGTAGGATTTTTAAGTAATTAGCCATGTGAGAGAAAAGACTAAAACGGGGCGATAAGGTCGCACCAGGTTAAAAGTTAGAAGGAGCGTTAAGTAATTTCACGTAGTTACAAAAATAATATGTAGTGACAAAAGAGCCATTTTGCCCCCTAAACTTATACCAGTTGGACGACTTGCCCCCTAAACTTTAATCTTGGACAAAATACCCCCTCAACAATTAGATCAGACCTCAGTTGCCCCCTCTGTAACGGACCGTTAGTCACGTGGGGTCACGTGCATAACGGTGCCGTTACGGAGCTGACGTGGCTGCCACGTCGGATAAAGAGGATCCACCGCGACCCACCCGATTCCCAACCTTACTCGACTCGACCCGGAAAAATAAGAAAATAAAAACCACTAGAAATTTAAAAAGAAAAGGTATTATTTTTTCCCTTTTTCTTTATTTCCTTCTTCTTCTTCTCACTAAACCGATTAAAACACTTCTTTCTTTCTCTCAAAATCAGATTATCTTTCTTTTCCACCTCCAATTTTGAGCAACTCATCATGAATACATAGATTTAGAAACAAAACATACCTGTAACTTTGGACACAACTCTCCACAGAGGGTATGAAGTAGAGAAAAAATATAAGGTGTTTTTCCTTTTGGTTTTGTTGAATAAATTATCAAAAGAATCGCAAGAGTTCCCAGAATTTGTGCAGAAGTTATTCGAATCAAAATCGGCTGTGATTTGTAACGAAATGGGGAGAGGACCCTGCAATTTGTTGTCAGTCAAATTGACAATAATGAAATTAGTCAGTGAAGCCATGGATGAAGGAACAACTCCAGTGAGTGAATTATTATTGAACCAAAGCTCAAGCAAAAACTTGCAATTATAAAAATCTAGAACTGGGCCAGTAAAATTTATTTTAATAAATTTGAACTTCGATCAGGTTGGTCACGGTTGATAGGATTTCAATAGGACCGGATAGCATCTGGCTATGAAGCGATATTTTCTGAATTGTAGAGTTTCTAAAATGAGATTGGTAAGGGGCCAAAAAAAGTTATTTTGAGCGAGACTGAACGTTTCCAAAAGGGAAAGAATGAAAAAATCTCAGGAATCTGTCTTGTAAGATTTGCCTTGTCACAAAAGAACATTTGAACATTTGAAATTAGGGAAGAGTGGGAATTGTCCATTGAAGATCAGGGAAGGCAAAAATGATTCTTTTGATAATTTATTCAACAAAACCAAAAGGAAAAAAACTCACTCCACCACTACAAAGGCAGTCTCCTTTTTATGATTTTCTTTTGCTGCTTCTTCCCTTTCTGTTCCATTGTTCTTCCTCTCAATTTTATCTCATTAACAATTAACAACAGAAAAAAAGGGGAGAATCAAAAACAGCCTAATAAAAAGACGAATTGCAAATTGATGCAAAAATTACCACTAGATCAACTAGGGTTCAATGAAAGAGAAGTTAGATATATTTGTGGCGTCAAAGCCTTGCCGGAGGAAGGTGGCAGCGGCGGCCATGGAGTAACGGTTTAGGAAGGGCGGCGCTGGTTTGGAGAATAAGAACTAGGGTTCTTCGGTTTAGAGAAAGAGGAAGAGGAAGAAAATAGAGAAAAAGGAAAATAAAAAAAGAAAAGGAAAAAAAAGCATTTTTTCTTTAAAAAGTTCTGGTGCTTTCTTTTTTCTTATTTTCTTTTTTTTTTAAAAAAAAATTTCCGGGTCGGGTATTTTTAAGTTAGGTCAGAATGTGTCCACTTAATCTGACGTGGCTATGCCACGTCGGCGCCACGTCAGCGCCGTAACGGCACCGTTAGTCACGTGACTAACAGTCCGTTACAGAGGGGGCAACTGAGGTCTGATCTAATAGTTAAGGGGGTATTTTGTCCAAGATTAAAGTTCAGGGGGCAAGTCGTCCAACTTGTATAAGTTTAGGGGGCAAAATGGCTCTTTTGTCAATATGTAGTATATATAGTAGTTCTTTTCAAGGCTTTAATATAAGAGTGATCAGTTTTCCTTAGCCATCTTAAATTAACCATAATACAAATTAAAGAAATGCAATTATTGAAGCTTCTGATTCAATGGCTCCTCTTAGCATCATTACTACTTGCAATGGAAGAAGAAGAAGAAAACTACTCCAACTCCAAGCCAAACAGCAGTCCCAGTTGCGGAAACCTCACGATTTCTTACCCTTTCGGTATAGGAAAAGATTGATCCATGGTAGGATTTGAAATAACTTGCAATACCACCCACAACCCACCAAGGGCATTTTTAGCTGCAAAGGGATATGAGGTCGTCACAATTTCTATGAAACACAATCGGGTCCATATAAGCAACTCTTTCTAAACTACTGCGGTTCACGTCAAGGGATTCTTCAATGGAACAAATGAGCCCCATCCCCAAATCTATATCGACTTGTTTCAAACCCCTTTCGCATTCTCACATTTGAATAAGTTCACTGTCACAGGCTGCAACTCCGAGGGTCAAATCCAACTTGGAGGAAGAAGAGATATAGTTACAAGTGGTTGCATCTCTATTTGTGAAAGAGATTCCATTGACAACGTTAATGGTGATAAAGCAAGTTGATTATTTGTGTTTATCCCTTTATTGTATATAGCTAAGGATCGGCCTAACCCTTTTCTATAGCTGTTGTATAGATAGTCATACTTATCATGTATCAAACCTATGTATAAATATCCTACTTTGATATCAATACAATCACTCCTTCATTGATCTTACATGGTATCAGGGCTACAAGTGTTTTAATCAAACCAAACCTTTTTTTTTCCTCTCAATCGAAACTCTATTCACCAAAACAGGAACCAACCGAACCTTTCTTCACCAAAAACCATGTCGATCGTCGAAGCCACAAGCTCCTCCTCCGCCCAACCTACCTCCATTTCTCCTTTTCCAAACATTACCTGTTATAACTGCAATGGATTTGGACATTCTGCAAGACAATGCCCGACACCCAGAAGTCAAAACAACCGAAATCAATCCACAATGAAGCCACAGAACAACCTTGCCGCAATGCAGCCACCAAACACAAGTACCTGGCTTGCAGATTCGGGTGCCACTCATCATCTCACCTCTGATCTGGAAAATCTTGGGATTCATAATGAGTATTCTGGACCTGATTCCGTGACAATTGGAAATGGTAAAACTCTACCTATCAAAAATATTGGTTCTTCAATTTTTTCTACTGGTCATAATTCTTTTAAGCTTGATAATATCCTGCATGTTCCTGCTTCATCTAACAATTTATTATCTGTTCACTCCTTTACCAAAAATAATAATGTCTCCTTGGAACTTTTTCCTTATCATTTTGATGTGAAGGATATCCCCACGAGGCAGGTTTTATTCAGAGGCCGGAGTGAAAATGGTCTTTAATCCAATTCCAGTTCAACAGACAGCCAATTCGTGAACACCTTGCTAGCCTTTCTACCTGGCATGCTCGCCTTGGCCATGCTTCTATTAGGACAATTAGAAAAACATTGAATGTAATTCATTTCTTTCAAATCTTCCAATAA
>AWWV01008373.1:0-11238 GCA_001974805.1 Corchorus capsularis
GATTCAAATCCAACCTTTGAATATCCACCAAAGTCGACTTGAACTTCTTCAACTCCTAGACTTGTATGTCGATGATCTTCACAAAGCTATCCCTCCTCTTTCGTCGGCCTTAAGCACTCAATTAGACCTGCAATTGAATTCTCAAGATCACAAGATTCACAAACAACTAAGTTATCTCAACCTAATTGCTTGCTAGGACTCTACAAGATGAAGAACCCTAAGTTTGCTCAAACTAGAACAATGAAGCCAAAGAAATCGATGTGGGTATAAACCTCTCAACTTTATTGATTAACTTAGCTTGTGTTTACAAGAGGAGGATGGTCCCTTTATATAGTAGTAGGGGACGCATAACCCTTCTCCTAAATCTAAAAGGAAAACATTACATAAAGGAAGGAACAAGGAAATAGCCTACTCCTTGTCCTACTAGGAAAAGTAAATACTTAACTTAATTAAGCAAGGATTGGACTTAGTCAAACAAGGCCCAACCCAATGTCTTCTAAACTAAATAAATAACCAATCTAAGATAGAATAAAAGGCCCAATGACCGAATTACACAATATTAAGCCTAATGCTCATCGATGGTTAACATGGTGCACAACATGGAATCGTTTGGAATATTCCTTGTTGTATGATCTTCAAATCGGCCCAAATGAGTCTTCAATGGTTTTCAATTCTTCAAGATGAGATCTTATAAAGCCCACCAAAGCTTCCTTAAACCTTTTAGCCCCGAGCCCTTGTGATTGGACCCAACGGCATAGAGAAAGGACCGTGTGGCCGGTTGTGGCCGGGCATGGCCGAATCGTTTGGCCGGTTGTAGCCGGCCATGTCCATGTCGCGTGGCCGGTGATGGCCGGACATGTCCATGTCGCGTGGCCGGTCTTGTGGCCGGTGTTGCGCGGCTTCTCCATGCAATGGCCGGTCACTTGTGCCTCCATCTCCATGCTCCTCCAAGCTAGCATCGATGACATCTTCATGATCTCCATTGGCTCCAATGTGTTCTTCTAAGCCATGATAAGCCCTTGGCGCATCAGATCATGTCCGGGGATGTGGAGGAAGCCTATAAGATGATGGCTAGGGCCAAGGCACAACAAGGCTCAATTTGGTAACAGGAAGCCAAAATATGCTGCAAAAGTCGCCACCAGCTCAGACTAGATAGCAGACTTAGGCAAGATCGCAAAAGGAATGGATGAGTTGACCAAGCAAGTGGAAGAGCTCAAGTCTTACATGACAAAAGTGGAATCCTCTGGTGCAATGTAGTCTCAGAACAACTTTGTCCAGTTGAATGACCCACCTTTCTACCCTCCAACTTACACCCACCAAACTCTGGTCAAGGGAAGAACTCATCAAATTTCAATCAGCCTCAATCTTATCATCATCCAAGTTTTCGGTCGAACACTCCATTCCGACCACACACTCATGGGCCAAAATCTCAACCAAAATCCCAACCAAGGTCTGAACCTCCAAGTCCAAAAAGGGAACTTGTTGAGCTTACGGATCTGATACCAATCCCTTGCACTTATACTGAGCTATTCCCTCAGCTTTTGCAACAAGGGCTGGTTGCATTCCTACCTTGCGCCAACCCAATGAAGCACCCACAGCCAGTATGGTACAATGCCAACGCTTATTGTGCTTATCACTCGAGAACTCAAGGTCACTCTACTGAAAATTGCCCAAGGCTGAAGGAGGAAGTGCAAAGGTTGATCAAAGAGGGGGAATTAACTTTTAAGGCAGATGGTAATCCCAATTTCAATCAAGCTTCATCATCCAGGTTCTGGGAAGCCTTAGGAGATACTAAGTGATCTCATCTTGAGAGGATTGAATTCCACATGCTGATACTGAAGATATCAAGAAGGGTTGTTTAAAATTTAGTCATTTTGTAATCACATTTGTATATAGTTAAGAAATTGAGTGTAATGGTAAAATGTAATGACGGTTAATATCAATGGAGAGAGGAAGTTCACTGAGTTTAGCTTAATCCTTCATTTGTCTGTATGAATTCCATGTTTCAAGACATCATACACTCATCTTTACCTCATGCATTCATTTGTCCATCCATTCATCATGCCATGGCATTCACCCATACATCTCATGGATAGTTTTAGCTTCATTTCGAATGAGAAAGTGGTGTTTATCCATCAAAGGAAAAAGTTCTGATAGTTCTCAAATTTGAACAGTTTTGAAAGATTTAGCAAAAGCAATGGAAGGAGAACAGTTAACTGAGTACCAGCAGATGAAGAAGGAGAATGAGGAATTGCAAAGGCAGATGGGCAGGATGAAGCATCAATTAGCAGAACTGAGGGGGAAAACCGCACAAGAAGATCATCCAGTGTCAGAAGGGCAGGATATGATAATGAACATAGATAGTATCAGTATGGGACAATCAGGAAGTGTTGAACCCAACCAAATCAATCCCAACCAGTCAAATTCTCTGCTTGTGGTTCAAACCCCATTCGTGCCTAAACCGCCAACCGATACCTCATACCTCAGTAGAGCTAATTTCAGGACAAGAAAAGTTAGAAGCGGGAAAAGGCCAGGACCAAAAAACGATCAAACAGGAATGCAAAGTGGCATAGAAGCACCATTACTTAGCTCTGAAGGACAACAATTTGATCACTCGGGGTCGTATGACCCATGTTACCCATACCCTCCTTACTATCCTTATCCACCACTTCCACCAACAAACTCGTATGTGGACCATGCTCCCTACCCATACCAGTCGGTTCCTCAACCAAGCCTTCAATCTCATGAGTATCCCCCAGTATCAAAGAGAATGCCAACATTTTCATTTGGCTCAGAACCAACCATTCCAAAGGACCAACAAAAGGGGTACATGTCTCATCAAGAGAAATTCAAGTTTGCCCAAATTCCCATGATGTATACGGAACTACTTCGTCAGCTCATCCAACAAGGTCTTGTGGAACCGGTATACGTGGAACCTATGCAACCTCCTTATCCCATGTGGTATGATCCCAATGTGCAATGTGAGTACCATTTGAATGTTCAAGGTCATTCCACAGAGAATTGTACCAGTTTGAAGAAGAGAGTGCAAGCGTTGATCAGGGCAGGGTTGTTGAATTTCTAATGATCTAGAGCATAGTCAGCAAGGTCGGATATCTGAATGTATGTGGGAACAAAGAAGTAATAGATTAGGATCCCTAGTGTTTCTGCCCAAGAACATTAAGATAGTTGCATGGGCTATTATTTCATTTTACCCTTATTGTAATAAAATAGACGCATTTCATGGTTCAGAACATTGTCGCATCATTCATTGCATTTCTCAAAGCATTTTTTAGCTTCACAGATGCTAATGCTAAAGAAGGGGCTCACTACAAGATTTACTTTGGAAGATCTACAATATTGTAAATGGGTGCCAAACAGGGGCATTTTCCTTACTTTTTTTCATTTACCTCAAAACATACAAGAACTATTTTGTGAATATTTGCATAATAATAATAATAATAAAGGGATAAAAAAGAGAGGTTTCTTTCGGATGAGTGATCATATGTTCAATTAATAAGGTTTTGAAGTGGATTGGTGTTTACCACTAAAACTAACCCAAACATGGTTGTGGAAGGATCAATAACTTTTATCTAGACTGTGAACAAAGGAATGATGAGTTTTAGTGAAAATAGGTTTCAAAATTAGTTTCAATAAAAGCAATGGTTTCGAGCTGTGAGCAAAAGAATGATGAGTTTTAATCAAAAGATGTTTCAAAATCGGTTTTAGTCAAAGCAATGATTTCAAGGTGATTGAGTCCATATTTTCAAAAGTTTTAAGGAGACAATTTGATTAGCGTCAACACTGCTCATAAATTCCAAATTCCTTCCAATCCCGATTAAACTTATTCTCCTGGAACCCAACGTCCAAGTCTTGTTTTCTTCTAATAAAGGGGCAATCGGTCACATTATTAATATCATCATAGTGCCTTGAGGACAAAGTGACCGGACTTCAATTTTCTCAAATGTCCCTTAAATCATCCGGGTTAATCTTCAATGTCTCAAACTTATATGTTGATCAGAAGAAGCAATGCACAAATAGAAGGGTCATTTCGATAAAAGGTGGCACAAGTTGCTGTCACAGTTTCCCAGAAAAAATAGAAGAAAAAAAGAAAGAAAGAAAAGAAGAAGAATAATAAAAGAAAAAGAAAGAAAAGAGAAAAAACAACTATGATTTTCAAAAAGAGCCATTGTTTTCAAAAGGTTTTGATAAAATGGTTTTAAAAAAGAGTCATGGTTTTCAAAAGGTTTTAATAAAACAGTTTTTCAAAAAGAGTCATGGTTTTCAAAAGGTTTTGATAAAATGGTTTTCCAAAGTTGTGTTTTCAAACTCGTTTTTCCGAGGAATGCTCTTCAATGAAGATGTCCAATCTGGAAGTGATAAATGGGCTTCTTTCATATTCCCTTCACTTGTAGAAAATATCCATAGTTGTCCCCTTTGAGTCTTATGAATTTTCTTTTGAATCAACCCTGAACAAGGATCACCCTCCACACTGGAGGCAAAGAAGAAGTAGAGCTTGTTGCAAATTGGGGAAAGGATACCCAAGAGTACTAATAAGGATAGTATGAATAAAAGGGAAGAAGAAGAGTGTCGTGGATGGGAAAAGGATGTCCAAGCATGTCAACTAGGATAGTATGTGCTAAAAAGAAATAAAAGCAAGTGAAAATCAAAGGCACAAAAGCAACAGTCAGCCATAAGCTTCATCTTCAAGAGTAAAACAAAAATGACCAACCAGACTCCCAAAGTATAAGTGGTTGCTCAAACAAGTAAGAGAATTCACAGTGTGATTGATATCAAGGAAAAAGTAGAAACCACAGTTCAAAAACAAAAGAAAAGAAAAAACCTTGGCCTAAAAAAGAAAGAGGTCAGAAAAAAGAGAAATAAATAAAATGAGGGGTCTAAGTTGAAAACCCACAAAGGGCAGCTTGGATCCGTTGGGGGTCACTGGAGTTGAAAACCCGAAAAGGGCGGCTCGATTGAAGGTTGGAAAAAGGAGAGAATTGGAGTTGAAAACCCACAAAAGGCGGCTTAAAGTGAAAAAGAGGAGGCAAATTCGAGGAGTCAGGCAGGCAAAGAGGATGTGAAAATGAGAAAAGAAGATGGAATGAAGAAGAAGATAAATGAACAAGTTCAGATAGAAATCTTGCAAAGAACAAGGTTCAAATGGAAAATGGACATCAAAGTTAGAAGAATTTTTCATGCAAAGAGGAAAGTGATCCTTGATTCAAATACCCTCAAACACATTTTTGAGCCTTTATATCCTTTCTTTGGCAACCCAGAACCCAAGCCTACATTACGTGCCTAATAAAAGTCCATCTTTGATCTTGTGAGGACATTCGAGAGGAGATTTTTCCTCAACAAAAATGACAGTTCCTTTTTTTTTTTTTTTTGCAAAATGTTTTAGGTCAAAACTTTTAAAAGATTTTTCGGATGAATTTGGAGTTTTTCAAGTGCATGTAAAAAAATAAAAGAAAAAAAAAGGGAGAGAAAAAGAAAAAAGAGGATGAAGAAAAGAGGCTCTAGGGTGAAAACCCGAAAGGGCAGTCTAGAGCAAGAATGGGAAATCAAGGACCCACACACAGTTTCAACAAGGAAATGGAAAATGACACCTCCATCACATAGTAAACAATGAGTTTCTTTTAAGCATCAAGCACTTCAATCCTCCAAAGAAAGTCAATTCTTGGAAGCCATACCTCTCTCTAGCAATTCTCAAATTTTAGACCTTTCACAAAGTGTTGACTCAAATCATGTCTCAGAAAAAGATTTCAAAACAAGAAGTTTTATAATAAGATTGCATTCCATTTGTAAGACCAATATCAAAATTCGATTTTCAAGATAATATTGCATTCCATTTGTGAGTCCAAGATCAAAATTTGCCTTTCAAAGGGCATTTTAGCGGTGATCACCAACTCTCTTCAAAGTTCAAATTTAACAAAGTTTTCAGAGTAAATGAGTTTTTCCAAAGAGTTAATGACATGTTTCAAAGAGTATCAATCACATGATTTTTACTTATTTGGATTCTAATTATTGGTCAAATTTTGGTACAGAGTAACAAGAGAATGGATACACAGAGTAGTGAGATCAGCAAACGAATCTTTCGAAGCATATTAGTCAAGTCAGATCTGGGGCAAGCATCAAAGTGAAGAAGAAAGCAAATCCAAGTCAAATCAAGGTGGCAGGGGAGCAGAGTCAAGAGAGCAAAGATTCAGAACATCAAGCAAGAAATTTTCAGTTACAACATCAGATTCAGAGTTATTTTCCAAAGGTATTCTACTTCCAAAATCACTTCAATGTGATTTACATTCAATTTTCAAGATTTGTTTCGGTTTCATCCGAATGCTTTGACTTTTCCATAAGCTTAACTCGTTTCCGTACGAGAGAGTTCAAGCCTTGGTTCCATCCAAGCAGCAGGGGCTTTTCCACAAGCCAAACTCGTTTCCGCACGAGTCAGTTTAGCATTGGTTTCATCCAAGCAACAGGGGCTTTTCCACAAGCCAAACTCGTTTCCATACGAGTCAGTTCAAGTCTTGGTTCCATCCAAGCAGCAGCGGCTTTTCCACAAGCCAAACTCGTTTCCATACGAGAGAGTTCAAGCCTTGGTTCCATCCAAGCAGCAGGGGCTTTTCCACAAGCCAAACTCGTTTCCGCACGAGTCAATTTAGCCTTGGTTTCATCCAAGCAACAGGGGCTTTTCCATAAGCCAAACTCGTTTCCATATGAGTTAGTTCAAGCCTTGGTTCCATCCAAGCAGCAGGGGCTTTTCCACAAGCCAAACTCGTTTCCACACGAGTCAATTTAGCCTTGGTTTCATCCAAGCAACAGGGGCTTTCCCACAAGCCAAACTCGTTTCCATACGAGTCAGTTCCAGCTTTGGTTCCATCCAAACATTTAGGGGCTTTTCCACAAGACAAACTCGTTTCCATACGAGTCAGTTCAAGCCTTGGTTCCATCCAAGCAGCAACGGCTTTTCCACAAGACAAACTCGTTTCCATACGAGTCAGTTCAAGCCTTGGTTCCATCCAAGCAGCAGCGGCTTTCCCACAAGCCAAACTCGTTTCCATACGAGTCAGTTCCAGCTTTGGTTCCATCCAAACATTTAGGGGCTTTTCCACAAGACAAACTCGTTTCCATACGAGTCAGTTCAAGCCTTGGTTCCATCCAAGCAGCAACGGCTTTTCCACAAGACAAACTCGTTTCCATACGAGTCAGTTCAAGCCTTGGTTCCATCCAAGCAGCAGCGGCTTTTCCACAAGCCAAACTCGTTTCCATACGAGTCAGTTCAAGCTTTGGTTCCATCCAAGCATTTAGGGGCTTTCCCACAAGCCAAACTCGTTTCCACACGAGTCAATTTTGCCTTGGTTCCATCCAAGCAACAAAGGCTTTTCCACTAGCCAAACTCGTTTCCATATGAGTTAGTTTAGCCTTGGTTCCATCCAAGCAGGGGCTTTTCCATAAGCCAAGTTCATTTCCATATGAAGTCAGTCTTCCAAGACCGAATTCGTTTCCATATGAGCCGAGCCTTGCTTCCAAGTGGGCTCAAATTAAGCTTGTTTCCATATAAGTTAAGTTTCAATGAAGTTGGTCTTTTCTCGCTTCCATGCGAATCTGCAAGAAGTTGACCTTAAAATAGGTTTTATTTTATAGTTTCAAATAAAAATAAAATAAAAAATGAAAAAAAAAGAAAAAGAAAAAGAAGAAGCCTAAAAAAAGGAGGGGGTTTGGTAATAAAACGGGTGCATACATCCCGATAGTTAGAAAGCACGCAAAGAGGGGCAGCTGTAGACACTCGTTTTCGTCCTATATCCTTCAATCAATTTCTTAATTAGCTATTAGGGTCACATAGGGGCATTTTGGTCATTTTCACGTTCAGGGGCATTTTGGTCTTTTTTGCATTTAGGGGTATTGTGGTCATTGTAAGTTCACTTTTAATTTAGATTAGCTAATTCATGTAGATTGCATTTGAAAAACCTAAAAAATCTTAATATGAACTTTTGGCATTTTTACTTATTTCGTGTTTTAACTTCATTTAGTAATTTAATTAGCATTGTTGCATTTTAATCATGTGGCTTAAGTTCAATTTAGTGTTTTGAACAATTAATTATCAATTTAGCAATTAGTAAGGCATTCCATAAATAGGACTCGCATAATTTTGATAATGGCATTGGTTGGAAGAAAAAGCACAAAAAGAGATGAGATTGCATTTTAGTTAGTAAAGCATGTTCTTACTTTGTATATTAACTTTAGTCCATTTAGTTTAGTCCATTTAGATTAGTATCATAGTTAAATGGCATATTAGAATTTGAAATTAAGGAAATGTAGCATAACACTTTGCATTACATACTTAGTTTCATACATATTATTTACATTTCAACATTTTGCTTATGCTTTTGCTACATTGGAAATAAATACAAGGCATTTGATTTACGAATTGGACATTTGATTTGCAAATTGGTGCTATTTTTCTTCTCCAAATATTGTTGCTGCACCATCCAAAGTGGATTACACAAGTTTTCCTAAAAAAAGCAAAGCAAAAATGCAAGTTAGAGACAAAGCAAACAGCCCAAGCAAATTGTCAATAGCGCAGTCCCGGAAAAACGCAAATTAGATTTCCTTAGAGGGCTCGAACGGGAAAACTTTGTAAACGAAAGTCGTAGACGACTCTTGGGGCTTCAATTTGAGCACAAGAACGACATGATTTGAACCTGGGACGAGGGAGATTTGGGCCCCGCAATCCAGGCCCCAGAAACTGCAAAAATTCTGGACAGGAATCGAGGCTTAAAGAAAACTCAAAATTGACCTCCAAGATGACTCCAGTTGACAAAGTTGTCTTCATGAAAGTTGAAGAGCACTCTCTAAGCTTTCCATAGTCTGCAAAAATACGTCATTTGGAGTTAAGATGGAAAAGATATGATTTTTCAAAGTTGGCTTCAAAATAACTCAAACAACAAGCAAGCAGCCATTTGTTTTGACAAATTAGCAAGGGGAATTCAAGCAATGGCCAGTGCACATGTCAAACCAATTCATGGCAATTCAGCAAGCATCAATATGTAACAGCAACACAGCGAATTCACAGAACACACATCAAGTTCATATACTCATTCATTTACTTACTTCCATGACTCTTTGACAAAATATCTCAGCAATAAATTCATCACTGCAATTAGTACAGTAGTATTCTTATCTCCATTCATCTCAAAGTGAAGGCTCGGATCATAGCACAATAAAACAACAGGAGGCCAAAACAGGACTCAAAATGACAAAGATGATTCAATAAGCAGTTTATTCAAGCAAGAACAATACACGTAGGGTATACACATAAGCAATAAGAAAAGTCAACACTAGCCTGTCAGACTCTCACCCAGATGATGTGGCAACCATGGATTGGCTTCAAACGAATTTCCACATTGTCCAATTAGCCACCTCACCAAGCATCTGCAAACAAAAAACAAAATCATGTGAGTTTGTAATTAGGTAAAAGGGAGAGATATCAGAGAACGGAACCGCGAAATCAAAAGCAGACAAAAACAAAAAGAAGAGTGTACCAATTTAGCCTCCAAGACCGTCTCTCTCAAACAAAAGGTACCTGAGGCACTCGAATCAGACAAAAACAGGGGTAAGTAGGTGAAATTAGGCCAAATGTTTAAGGCCTTTAGATGGCAATAAAATGGACGGTCATAACAGGGGATTGAAGGGGTTTATAAGCTACATTGGAGACAGAATGGAGGAGGCACGAATTCGAGGAAAAAAGGGTTCTGTTCTAGGGTTTTAGGAGGGAAATTTAGGGTTCTTTGAGAGGTTGATAGTTTTTTTTCTTAGCAAAAAAAATCAAAGAAAAAAACCAGAAAAGAGGGTACCTTTTGTGTTCAGTGAGTCAAAGCCTTCGTTTCTTGTTCGCACCATTCACCAGTAGAGTCTAAGTCGATTCTGGGTAGTCTCATTCAGAAAGCTTTCGTTTTAATCGGATTTGTGTCGAGTTCCATCGAAAAAACGGAACTTTGGGAATTTGTGGTCGGTTTTTGATCGGAATAGAGTCTCTTTGAATTGGGTTAGAGCTTACGGTGTAACTCTTTGGCGTTGGGTTCGTCGGAACTTGGTTAGCCGGAGATCGTGATAGCAATAGAGAGCGGGGGCGGCGCTGCAACTTTGGAGAGGAAGTGAAGCGCTGTGAAGGAAAAATTAAGAGAAGGGAAAAGGTTTGTCCTTTTTATATTTTATTGCATTTAACGTTGGTTAGCTTTAGTTTATTCTACCCCAGTGTTGTTAACATGTTGATTTTATATAATAATATATATATATATATATATATATGATGGTTCCTTTAGTCTTTATCTTATGTAGTTTAGTTCTTTATCTCAAAAAAATGTAGTTTAGTTCTTAATTAAATTAAATATAGTATATATAGTAAAAAATTAAATCTTGGTAAATATATAGAATAAAGGTGGTATTTTTAGCTTGGATCTTGGCAAGTTCGAATCTAATTTGTCAATCTTTAGTGAATATGTGACTTTTGATTAAAAGTTTAAATTCTGGCAGGCAATGGTGATCAAAGTGTAATCTTTACATGGTCAATATGAACTTTGGATAGAACTTTAAGTGAATATGTGACTTTTGATTAAAAGTTTAAATTCTGGCAAGCTTTGATAACAAAAGGGATGGTCTTTACATAGAAAATATGACCCTTGGAAAATTCAGTAGTTAAGATTGGATTTTTTTTATTTATTTTTTTGAGAAGTAAAGCTTTAGATTAATCAGAAAATTATAGAAAGGATTAGTGTTTAAAGTGGGCTACTAAAAGTTTGAGGTATCAAATAAATAAATCATTGTTCTTTTAGAGTAATCTAAGAAGTTAAGTGGATCAAAACATGTGGAGACTAAAGAATAAAAAATCAAGATAAATTAACATATACACTAAATTAGGGTTGGATTTGATTACATTTAGCTCTTGTTCTTTTTGGGCCTCTAATTGTATTTTGGAGCCTAGTTATTTTTCTGTTGGGCCTTCATACTTGTTGTTGTTTATCAAGCCCATTTCATGTCTAATTGGGTTTTATTGACATGTTTGGATTTCCATTATATTTGAGCCTTGTACTTGGCCAATATTTGGGCTTAGAAGTTCTAATTATCTCAATCCAGGTCAAATTTAATTGAAATTAAGGCTTAAAATTTAGGAATAGTTACATGTGCATCCATATTTAAATTCCATGATTATATTGTTGTTGCCATGATCATAAGACTAAAATT
>AWWV01008376.1:0-25612 GCA_001974805.1 Corchorus capsularis
TTAGTAAATTAGAATTCGGTTTTGGACTTATTATTTATGTTTGAGATTTGAGATCTAGTTTTAGTTTTAGACTTAACTTTTTTATGTAATGGGTTCAATTCTTGTTGGGCCTTATGCTTTATGATGGGAGATAATTTTTGTTGGGCTTTATTTCTTTTTAGGATGGGTTTTATTTTGGTTGGCCCTTGTTCTTGTTATTATGGGTTTAATTCCTATTGGGCTTTGCTTTCATGTTGGGTTTCAATTTCTGTTGGGCCTAATTCTTTTTATGACGAGTTTCTAATTCTTGTTGGGTTTTATCTTGTTTGGTAGATTGGGCTTGTTATCTTGTTATTTAGTTGGGATTTATATTTTGATTTATGTGGGCTTTTATGATATTTGGACTTAAGTCTATACTTTAATTAATTTAAGCTTTCAAATAAAATAAATTAAAATTTAGGACTTAGGAATAGCTTCATATGCATTCATATTTAAATTCCGTATTTTTATTGCCATTGCCAATGCTCATAAGATTCAAAATTAAAATGATCCCTTGATGGGAAAGGAGGGCAGCTCATTCATTTATGTCTGAGTTTGCTCGCCTTCTCCCAGAGGCTTGGAAATTTCCGGGGACCGTTTATTATTTATTGGGAGGCGATCAAAGGTGTTTCTCGTATAATTGATAGGTAATTAATCTTCAACCTGAAAACATGTATCATGTGCATTCATGCATTTAGGATTTAGATTTAGTAATTTTCAATTAATAGTTAAAGAAAATCCAAAAAAAAAAGAAGGGAAATTGAAAATGAAAATAGAATAAAACCATTTTCTTCAAAATTAAAAAGAGTTTGTGCTTGATAATTGTTCTCTTTTAATTTTCCAAGATAAAAATTAAAAAGGAAAAAATTGAGTCTTTCAAAATTAAATAAAAAGGTTTTCAAAAAAAAAAAAATTCAAAGTTCAAAATAATAAAAAAATTTCATTCAAGCTTTCAAAATATTCAATTTAAGTCTTTTCAATGTAGGAAAGCTCCCATCAGGTTTTAGTTTTCAATTTATGGAAAATTCCCGTCAGTTTCAGGTTTTAGTTTTCAAAGTGGGAAAGTTCCCTTCTACAACATTTTTTAAATAGAGTCGTTTTAATGGTAAGTTTTAAAGAAAATCCTCTTATGAGGAGTCTAGAAAGAGAACAAATAGTAAATGGGAAAGTTCCCAACATTCCTATATTTCAAAATGCAAAATCCATTTTTGCTGTTTATTTTCTTTCAAAGATTAATAAAAGAGTTTAATGGCATGAAGATGTTTAAGCATAAAGACAACCAATAATAGAAACCCACAGTTAAGTCTAAACTAGTCGGTGCCGTCTTTTGACGGGCGTCGTAGGGGTGCTAATCCTTCCCAACGCGTACCCGACTCCCGAACCTTTAGGACTCTGGTTAATAGACCATGTTAGGTTTAGTGTTACCTTGGTCAAGCTTAAGGTTAATATTAGGCCTAATAATTTGTTAGGTGGCTAATCACACCTAGGTTAAAAAAGATTAGTGGCGACCACCATAAGGTTTCAATAGTTTTTCCCCTTTAAGTCGTTCAACGGTAGGGTTCAGACACCCCCAGACCCGGACGTTTCGACAATTAGCAATGTCGAAAATATTCATTAAAGTTGATGAATATGATGTAGATGAAGATGCGACTGATTTAACTGAATTGGTAGGTGTATGCTCTTGAGAATTAATCACTGATTTTTCTCCTTCTTCACTGCTAATTTCAGAATTCTTCTTTTGCTTCAACTCTTTCTCCAATTTGTCAATCTTAGGCTCGTGCACTAATTTGCCACTGCTTCTTGACCTAGTTAGCATAGATCAAATCGACAATTCAACATAAAATCATGCAAAAACAGAACAAGAAAAATCAAAGTAAAAGGGAAATCAAAATTAGGGTTAATAAAAATAAAAGGAAAACGAAAAATTAAAGGGAATTAAAAGAAAAAAAATTGATGGTAAGGTTAAGAATGTGGTGGTGGCGCGAGGTTGTTCTGATTTAGTTAACTGCTTCAGTTGTCATCCCCAGCAACGGCGCCAAAATTGTCATCGTGTCGTTAGAAAGTCAGAAAATAAATACCTAGCAATCTCTTACTAACTAATAGATAGGGCAAGTTAGGGTCGATCCCACAGAGAAGAAACAAATTCAATTAACTGTCACAAAACAACTAAGAAAAGCAAATTGGTTAATGGCAACTGTTTAAGAAAGCAATTGGTTGTCATGAAAGCAATTAAGGTATAATGCTAGGATTAATATAATTATATTTTTGAATAGTTGATATTAATGATTAGTGAAATTTTTTAAATATAATTTTGTTTTTCTTCAGGAATGCAGGATTTTGTTGACTTTTGAAGACAATGTTACCTCACCTTCACTTTAGCATCACTCCTTTGCTTATGGTGTAAATGAAATTACTTTGTACAGGTTCTAAAGATGTGAGTAAATATTCACTGCCATTTTTATATTCCACTCTTTTTTTTCCATCTCCTTATCTTTCAAACCTGTTTCATGTTGCTGGAGCAAGTCATTTACTCATATTTTCACCTGATCATTGAATTGAACTTAGTTCCTACAAACTCTACAGGTTGTTGTTTCTGAGGAATAACGTAAGTTGCTTCTTTATTAATTTCCTCAACATCTGTTCGGAGCTCTACAAAGAAGAACAAGAACGCAACAACATCTGCCATTTGCCAACAACAAGAGCAAGTAAATGACATCATTAACTGATAAAATATTCTTTCACTACTTTATCATCTATTTTTCCAATTAAGGTTTTGATATGAATAGTTGTTTCATGTTACCTTTATGTTAGTTTTAGTTATTGTCCATAGTTGTTTAAATCTGTTGCCCAATAAACGCCGCTAAATAGGGGCGTTTACCTCTAAAAACACCCCTTATTTTGAGTAGCGGCGTCTGTCTTTAAAAACACTGCCAAAATCCTCGATGGTTGTTATACTGTCGCTTCTCGCAGCGAATGCTGAAACGCCACTATTTGAAATAGCAGCGTTTTGAAACGCCCTTATATGAAAAAAAAAAAGCCCCTATATTAGCGTTTTCTAGTGGTGGTTGAGCATTATAGACTTCTAAAAAGAAAGCTTCTCCAAATGGCATTATTGTAGAAGAATGCCATGAAACCTTAGGTGTTTGAAGGGCGCAAAACTTCTCAAAAAGATAATCTGGAGCCAAAGGCATCAATTTCAAAAGGCAAAGCATAGATTTGAAGAAGTATGATCAAGCCAGAGTATGAAAAGAAAGATCAAGTCAAGTCAGAATTTTGAAGTTGGAAGAAGACTGTAAGACATTAGTGGGATTTATGAACTGTAGATTGAAGCGACTAGCAGCAATCAACAATACTGCACCGACGCACCTCAAATCTTCCATCCCTTGATCAATCGTTCTGGATTTATCTTTTCCTCATCTTTTATTTTCCACTACTCAGTTTTGTTAAAGTCTTTGCATGTTTCTTTAAATCTCTACGTGGTTCTATTACAGTTTGTGTTCTTACTATTTATTGGTGTTGTTAACTTTGAGCTCTTATTAGTGTCTTCAATGCTTTTCAGAAAAACTCAAAAAGTTTCGAGAAGTTCTATTCACCCCCTCTAGTAACTATAATAATAATAATAATATAATATATAATATAAAATAAAATAATAATAATAGTAACCCCAAAGCATAAGAGCATTACAAGTGTCCAAATTCATGTGTGACACTTGTCAGATGAATAATGGGGAACAAACAATGGGTTATTTATGAAATAGCTCTCGAATATTTTAATTTTATGCTATTTCGTCCCTTTGGCATTCTTATTAGTAAATTGCCCTTTAACTTTTTTATTTTACATAAAGGCCCTAAAATATTTATATTTTATGCAATTTAAACCTCGAATATTTTGTTTTATATGATTTAGTCCTTCAAATTTATTTATTTTATTTTTTTAATATTTTTTTTATTTTAACTCATTAATACTCTGTAAATATGATTTGAAATAATTTTCTATTAGTCCTTAAAACATGAGAGTAGGAATTGTCATGTGTATAAATAATAAAACGTGTCACCGCAGCGAAGGACGGCCGTGTATTTGGTAGTACTAATGAAAAAAAATCATATAAAAAAGAAAGTAAAAAAGATTTAAAATACTTTCCTATTAGTCCTTAAATTGTGAGAGTATAACTTGTATGATAAAAGGTGTCACCGCATCGAAGCGCGACCGAGTATTTGTTATTAATAACAAAAAAATCATATAAAAAATTAAGTATAAAAAAATATAAGTCTTCAATTATAAAAATTTATTATAGATCAAACTAATTAAGTCATACTCCAACTTTAAATTTATAAATAGAATTGGCAAAATATTACTTGATTAGTTCCACACTTAAATAAAACTAGTTGCGCTTCGCTGTGTAATCGTAATTTTGTTACTTTATGTTTATATGTTTTATATATCTAATCCTATGGCGAAAGAAATCTAATCCTTCTAATTAGAATAAATAAAACATTTATTTATATAATTTATATATATTTATAGGTATTTAATCAAATAAAATGTATTATTTTCATATATACCGCGGGTTGGAGTGGAGCAGACAACATCAAAGCCAAATATGATCACCAGACCAAACTGAAGCGAAAAATGCCGCGAAACCCATCGAATGGGAGTTAAATGGCAACCGTTGTTTTCTTGGTATCTACAGTGCACACTCTAATTCTTAGACGTGGATCTCCATTTTGGTACAGTGAAAGTGCTGGATGCATGTGTAACTAATTCTTAGAGTATCCTTTTTTTTTCATCTATGGATTGTCAGACTTATAAATTGCCTAGCAAAAAGGGATTGTGGACACTCGAATTCGGATACCTTCCACCACAAATCTAATGGTGGTTTATCACTTTGGCTAATTGTAGGAGCTAGAAAAAATACCAAACAATTAATTCAAAAACCAAAACCAATCAAGAAAAGAAATACCCACGCACCAGGAACCAAACTTAAATTCAATCAAATTATGGAAAAGCCATAGCCGATATCGGCTTACAAAGCAACGCAAAGCTCCTAATTTGCAATTCGTATTTTCCAACTCAAAACAGAAAGTGACAGCACAATTTAACTTTTATACCTAGGTTACATATGAGCTTTAATCACATGTATTCACTCACACACTAACACTTGCAACACACCAATAAGAACCTGACATATATTTAAATTAAATAAACTTGGTTTAAACTACTCCAACATAGCCTCCCTTGAACCAAGTCTTCAAGCTTCACCATCCCAAGCATCTTCTTCAGCTTCAAGAACACATCGATATTCAATGGCTTCGTAAAGATATCTGCAACCTGCTCCTCAGATGAGCAAAACTCAACCGCGATTTCATTGTCTCTCACCAAGTCTCGAATGTAATGATACTTGATGTCAATGTGTTTGCTGTGACCATGAAACACTGGATTCTTTGTCATTGCAATTGCTGACTTGTTGTCACAAAATACCTTTGTAGGCTTCACCTGTTCATGCTGTAACTCACTAAGCATCCTTCGCAACCATACAGCTTGAGTAGCACAACTTGCTGCAGCAATATACTCTGCCTCTGCAGTTGACAAAGCAACAACCTGTTGTTTCTTAGACAGCCAAGAGAAACACTAGTTCCAAGATGGAACGCAAAACCAGAAGTACTTTTCCGCTTTTCAACATCACCTGCCCAATCACTATCTGTATATCCAACAAGCTCCACATCATTAGCACAGGAATACAAGATTCCATCACTAAGTGTACCTTTGATGTATTTCAAGATACGCTTAGCTGCCTGCAAGTGAGATTGCCGCGGATTCTCCATAAATCTGCTAATAATCCCCACACTATACATGATATCAGCCTCGTAGCTGTCAAGTACTGCAAACTTCCAACTAAACTCTTGTAGTTAGTTGCATCAACTAACTAACTACTGCCATCTGACACAAGTTTCACCCTTTCTTCAATAGGAGTCAAAATAGGATTGCAAGACTCCATCTTGAACTTCTTCAAGACATCACCAGCATACTTTTTCTGCGAAATAAATATACCAGCAATCTGTTTGCTTCACCTCAATACCAAGGAAGTAAGACATCAAACCCATATCAGTCATCTCAAACTGAGCAATCATGGCCTCCCTGAAACTCACTAACAACTTTGGATTATTGCCAGTGAAAATTAAATCATCCACATACAAGCACACAATGATGATATCACCCTGCAGGTTAGATTTTACATACAAGGTATGCTCATATGGGCACCTCTGAAAACCATGATCAAGAAAGTAAGAATCAATGCGAGTATACCATGCTCTAGGCACTTGTTTCAATCCATACAAGGCCCTTTTCAACCTGTAAACCTTGTCTTCTTCCCCCTTCTTAACATAACCTGGAGGTTGTTCAACATACAACTCCTCCTCAAGAACACCATTCAAAAAAGCAGACTTAACATCCATTTGCATAATTTTCCAACTATTTTGAGCAGCAAGTGAAATAACCATTCTAACAGTATCAAGTCTAGCAACAGGTGCAAATACCTCAAAATAATCAATACTTAGCTTTTGCTTGTAACCCTTGGCTACCAAGCGCGCTTTGAAGCGATCCACCTCACCATTAGGCTTGTACTTAGTCTTGTACACCCATTTAACACCAATTGGCTTCGTTTCCTTGGGAAGAGAAGTAAGCTCCCAAGTACCATTCTTTTCAATGGCATGTATCTCAGCATCCATGGCTTTCACCCAACGATCATCACAAGCAGCATCCTTAAATGCTAAAGGATCACAATCTGCAAACATGGCATAATGAACTATGTCATCACTATCATCAAAAGAATCTGAATCAGTATAAACCTCAAAACCCTGCAAACGAACATTTGGCTGCCTCAATCTTTGTCGACGGCTAGAAGTTGCTGCAGGTATTTGCTCCACCTCCCGATTAACATTAAATCCATCAACTACAACAGCAGGTCTAGGCTGCAAATCCTTGCCATCATTAGACCAATCCCAAACACCATCTTCATCAAAAGTAACATCCCTGCTAACAACAATCTTCTTTGTTTTCGGATTATACAACTTGTACCCTTTTGTCTCATGACTGTAGCCAATAAAAATACACTTTTCAGCTTTGTCATCCAGCTTCTTTCGCAACTCATCAAGCACATGAGCAAAAGCAACAAAACCAAATACCTTAAGATGCCCAATGTTGGGCTTATTCCCAGTCCAAGCTTCTTGTGGAGTTTTGTCAAGAACACTCCTTGTAGGACACCTATCCAGAACATAAATAGCACAAGCAACAGCCTCAGCCCAAAAACCTTTTGGCAAATTTTTACTATGTAGCATACATCTCACCATATCCATGATAGTTCTATTCTTCCTTTCACCTACCCCATTCTGTTGAGGTGTGTACCTAGCAGTCAGCTGATGCAAAATACCATGTTTCTCCAAGAAATCATCACATACAGTATATTCAGTACCCCTATCAGTTCTCAAAATTTTAAGACTATACCCACTTTGTTTCTGAACATAGAACACAAACTTCTTGAAAGCATCACAAGCATCAGATTTATGCTTCAAAAAATAGACCCAGGCCTTTCTACTAAAGTCATCAATGAAACTGATAAAATACTTAATACCACCAATGGAAGGAACCTCCACAGAGCATAAATATGAATGAACAAGTTCAAGTGGTCTAGCTGCTCTCCAAGCCTGTCCTTTAGGAAAGACTTCCCTATGCTTCTTTCCCAAAACACAGGTCTCACAAACTTTGTCAGGAACTTTAAAAGCTGGCAACCCAGAAACCCAATTCTTTCTAGCAAGGAAATCAAGACTACGAAAATTCAAGTGCCCAAATCTCATATGCCAAAGCCAATTATCATCAACAATCACAGAAGCATGACAAGAAGGTTCATCATAATTAAGCTACATAGGAAATAAATGGTTTCTAGACATCTTTACCTTTGCAATCATCCGATTATCAGCATCATAAATAGTGCAACCATGCTTGTTGAAGTGCAAACCATAATCCTTTTCAGCTAACTGCCCCACACTCAATAAATTCTGACTGACATTTTGAGAGTAAAAAACTTCAGAAATAAAATTCAATGTCCCATCCTTTAGCTTGATGCCAATCTTGCATTTCCCATATACCGGTATGGACCTGTCATCACCAAGTCTCACTGATCTACGAAACGAATCATCAAAGTCAGAAAAGAAAGATTTATTTCCGCTAAGATGATTACTGCAACCTGTATCCAGCAACCATTGGCTATCATAACCATCTACACCATCTGAACTGGCTAGCAACAATGTTTCGATGCAATCAACACCATTCCCTGCAACTTTCGCATGATGATCTCTATTTTCCTGTCTCTTGGAACGACAATCTCTACTAATATGACCATACTTTCCACAATTATGACATTGAATGTGACTTGCATGCAGACTGATAATGCCCATACTTCTGACATTTATAACACTGAACATTAGACATATCACGAGTTTGATCAGTATTACCTTTTCGATCAAAGTTGCTTCTACGATCAAAATTATCTTTGCCAAAACCTCTGCCACCTTGCCTTTGACCAGGCCTGAAATTTATGCCTCTCTGCTGGCTGGATTCGCCTTTATTTGAGCTTTCTCCTTCTTCACATCAATTTGAGCTTTCAATGCCTGTTCAACAGTTCCTGCAGACCTCTCATCTAACTTATATTCATGTGCCTCCAAAGTTCCCTGCAAACCAACAAGTGTCATAGTTTTCAGGTCCTTCGACTCCTCAATGGTAGCGATAACATCAAAACGCTCCGTTAAGGTCCGAAGAATTTTCTCCATAATCAGAACATCGGTAATAGTTTCACCATTGGCCTTCATATTGTTAACAATTTTCTGCGTCCTCGAAAAATAATCAGCAATCTTCTCATTCTTTTCTTGTTGAAGCAACTCAAACTGCCTCCTGTATGTCTGCAACTTCACCCTTTGAACTGGTGCTACACCTTGATAGGACTTAATCAAGGTATCCCATGCTTCTTTTGATGACTTCACATCAATCAGCTTCTGAAAAACTGACATCTCAACACACTGCATTATATGGTGGATAGCTCGATCATCTTTCTTGCGAAGATTTTTCAATTCATTCTTCTGTGCAGCTGTCCAACCAGTAGTATCTTCGGGTTGAACGAATCCTTCCTCAACAACATCCCATACATCTAACGATTTTAGAAAAAATCGCATCTGCACAACCCACTCTTGAAACAAGTTTTTACCATCAAATTTGATTGATGGAGTTTGCACAAACTGCATATTTGTAGCCATCAGGATCTTATGGCGACTGATACCAAATGTAGGAGCTAGAAAAAATACCAAACAATTAATTCAAAAACCAAAACCAATCAAGAAAACAAATACCCACGCACCAGGAACCAAACTTAAATTCAATCAAATTATGGAAAAGCGATAGCCGATATCGGCTTACAAAGCAATGCAAAGCTCCCAATTTGCAATTCGTATTTTCCAACTCAAAATAGAAAGTGACGGCACAATTTAACTTTTATACCTAGGTTACATATGAGCTTTAATCACATGTATTCACTCACACACTAACACCTGCAACACATCAATAAGAACATGACATATATTTAAATTAAATAAACTTGGTTTAAACTACTCCAACACTAATTTCTTTGTAGCTTAATATATTTATATAATTTAAAAAAAAAACCATCAAGGATTTTTATCTTTATATAAATATATTATAATTTAATTGAAGTAATATATATCTAATACAATTAATCACTAACATCATAGAAAAAAAAATTTCTTGTTAAAATATATCATTCATTTTCATTGGAGGGCATGAATAATTTGACTTACAAAATTTATCCATTCTTTTTATATATAGCTAATAAGGATAATTATTTGATACATTGACAGTGTAAACTTTGGACTCCACAAACGGGTTTAGGAGTTGACACATGTCCATATTCTGAATTAATTTTGTTTTTAAAATTCAAAACTATTCCCTTAAGGACACATGTCAACCCTTAACTTCCGCATGTGTAGTCTGCTAAACTCCACTACCAGTGTATTGTATAATTTTCCATCTAATAATAAGTTTTACAATTCTAAATCTTAGAGAGCATATATCTATAGTGCAAATGACTAATTTGTAAATGAAAAGGTCTATCTTGCAGCCTCCACACCAGCTTCTAGTATCAATGGCTTTAATATTACCAAGGGAAAAAATGGTACAAAACATGCCCAAAACTTGACCTAACAGTTGGTGCATGATCCGAATTTAACAATTCCCTTTTATAAAAAATAATATTTTTCCTTAAAAAATCAAAATAATTTGTTTTAAAAAAATTGATTACAATAAGAATAATTTCTTATATGTTCAAACATCTTATAAGAATTCAAACCAAACTAAGAATTTGTCTTAAATAAACTACTTACAAACTAAATAATTAAACTCACTAAACCCACATCGGTGGGACTTGAACAACTTGGTGCATCAAAATCAAAATGATAATTGTATCACCCATTTTTGCTTCAATTAACATTGAAATGGGTAGCTCTCATATGACGAGAAGCGGCTAACCTCTTATAGATTTGCAAGAGCAATCTGGTGTCAATTTCATCACCACCGGAGACGGCTGAAACATGTCTGTCTTTGGCAACCTTCTTCCCTCTAAATAACAAACCTCCTTCGTTAGCCTTCCCCATGTTGTTCACCAGCCGCGTCGTCATTTCAACATAAGCCTCATGCACCTTCCTAAAAATTTTGGTTGGGGTAGCCATTTTCAAGCTCAGCTTCCTTTTAGATTCGCAATCTGGCCGGCGAGTTTCCTTATTCCCTAGCCTTACGATTTTAAGCTTCCTTTTTGCACCATGGAGTCTCTTGTACTTTCTTCTCCTCCAAGCTCTTTTAATGTTCTCACAACATGACCTGCTTGACATAATCTCCATTTTTTACTATAAAAATGTAAATGAAAAGAGAGATTTGCGATTTTAAAGTGAACAAGATAATAAAGGGCTTTGTATGTAGTTCTATATATAGGTGAAGAAATGGTACAATTCAAAAGGGGGTTCATTTGATTAAAAGAAAAAAAAAAATACTAGTGGAATATATGTGCACAAACAAAAGACTAAAGGAAGTATAAATTAAAATATATAATAATATTATTTTGACCTAGCAAGGATTAACAAGTCATAGTGGTATATAATATAATATTACATGGTTTTATTAGTAATTTACTATTATTATTCTCCTATATTATGATATGATTGATATACTCTTTCCTGACCTTCTCTATTAGATTTGGCTAGATGCTGTAAAGTTTAATCTTATTGGATCATTACATATGTTGTCTTTATATTTTTAATTTATATATTATATAGTTGTATAGTTCAATTTCTTATTGATTTTTTGGTGATACGGATCGAGTATATTAAAAATATATATTCCTTATCTTCACCAAAAAAAAGAATATCTTTATCAGAAATTGTTCTTGTCCTGAATAAGAATTTGACTAACAATTATAAAAAATGAATAAATTATAATCATTGCTGAATTAACTGATTGAAAAGGTCAGTTTTTTAGCACTTTTATCGTATCTTTTTTTTTCTTTGCTACTACTTTTATCGTACCTTAAGTTGCGGTTCACCTGCATAACTTTGAAGAGTAGGTCAAAATACATTAAAGTGGTTAAACTTCTATATTCTTGAATTTAAATCTTAGCATGGAACATAAAATTAGTGCCTCAAATTATGTACCCATATACACCACAGATTTGTCTCTTTCATGTTGCCTTTTCAAGATGTTGTTCCCCTTTTTTTCAATTTCCCCATTAATTGGGCTCAGAATTAATTATGTTTAAAATTAGAATTAATTATGTTTCTGATCATCTTCCGCTTTTTGTCGAGTTTTTTTTACCAAAGTACTATGTTTTTATAACTTAATTCCCAAAATAATATAGTTTAAAACTTATTTCCCATTTTATAACAATTTTTGCCATGTCATTATCTATGTTATTTTATCTTTTAAAGAAAAATAAAAAGAGTTAAAAATAAACGCAATGGGAAAGATTACTACCCTAATTACTTGAGTTACCCTAATTACATGAGTTTTTCTCAATTTCAAAAGGCTGCAGGAACTTTTCTTTCGTTCTCTTCATCTTCAAATAACCATCTCCTACAAAATGGAAAAAAAAAAGTCTCTTGCAATATTCTTCTCTTTTTCATATATGGATACGGATATTGATAAAACTACTATGTTTATGGGTATGATGAGATCTTCCGGCATAATATGAACACAGTCCATTACCCATATTGTTCTAAGGGGGAGAAGGTTATGTATCTGATAAAGAGTTCAGGTGGGGTGCATACATATAATTCTGATCTTAATATTTTCCCCCAACTTATATGTTATTTAGAATAAATTTACTTATTTGATTTTAATAAATTGGGTATATATTTTGAGTTTGTATTCGACCTTGATGTTTTGAATTTTGAGTTACATAATCGAATCAATGAATCCTAAATTTGTTGCAAGGATTTCTGCTAAGATGATTTGGTAAAATATTTCTACAAAAGAATTAGAGAAAATAATCATACATATGGTATCAAAACTTGAAACAACGAGGGATGGAGAATTTTGAGAAGTACGGAGCAGATGAGAAGGAAATTTTCTGGGTTCATCCAAATTCCGAATTGATTTGATTTTCTTTAAACAACGGTTTATCATCTTTTTTTGTTGGTGACTTTCTTTTTCTTTTTTTTAAAAATTTTTTTTCTTATAAAAATTTAAAAATATGACATGGACAATGACATGGCAAGAAATATTATAGAATGGGAAATAAGTTTAAACCTATTATACTTTGGGAAATAAGTTTTAAAATCACTATACTTTAGTAAAAAACTCGCTTTTTGTCCGAAGAAGTTACTAGCAGGATACTCAGTATGGCCAAGCAATTCTCTTTCCGGTTTCGAGAATATGTGGTGCTCACATGCCGGTATTGAAGAGGTTATTCACTTGGTAAGTAAATTACATCAAAGTGGAGAATAGTTAGTGCAATGGGATAAAAATGTTTTTGGGAACGTTAAATATTCTATTGCTAGGAAGAAAAGGAGTATCTATAATGAAGCACAACTCAGAAGTGATTCTAGGGGCTTACAACAGTGTCAGGATGACCTTAATGATCTATATATGCAGGAGGAAATTATGTAGAAGCAGCGTTCAAAAGCATTTTGGCTACGGGATGGGGATATAAATACTGGATACTTTCACTCTGTGGCTACTGCAAGACGTAGTGGGAATTTAATTTCGGGTATTCGGGATTATGAAGGGAATTGGCAAACGGAGTTTCAAGTTATAGAGTGAGAGGTTATGGATTATTTTCGATCCATTTTCTCTACCTCAAGTCCGAATATGCAGGATGTGAATTTGGTGTCTGCTAAGGTAGCAGGTAGACTTAATGAGGATATGCAGCGCCATCTGGAAAAGGAATTTTCTACAGAAGAAATTCGTCAAGCGGTATTTGACATGCACCCGAGCAAATCACCAGGCCTGATGGAATGACTCCAATGTTTTTCCAAAAGTTTTGGGGAGTGGTTGGGAGTGATATTACGAATATGGCACTTTCTTTTTTGTATCATGGTAATCCTCTGCTTATTTTTAATAATATTTGTATTGTTTTGGTTCTTAAAATAGATTCACCAGTATCTGTTAAGGACTACAGGCCAATCAGTTTATGTAACGTTGTGCTCAAAATTATATTCAAAGCTTTGGCCAATAGATTGAAGGTTATTTTGCCAGAGATTATAGGAGAAAATCAGAGTGATTTCGTTCCTGACCAAATGATTTTCGACAATTCTTTTATTGCTTTCAAAACTGTTTATTTATGAAAAATAAATGTACGGGAAGAAAGAAGCATATGACCTTAAAATTGGATTTAAGGCTTGATTTGGTGGACTGGAGTTTTTTGGAGAATATATGAAGAGTATGGGATTTCCGAGTCATTGGGTATCTCTCATCATGACAAGCATGCAAACAGTGAGTTATTCGGTGATGATTAATGGGCAACAAAGTGGAAAAATTGCGCCCACACGAGGCATTCATTAAGGTGATCCTTCATCACCATATTTGTTCTTGCTATGTATGGAGGGTTTCTCTGCTTTGCTCCATGATGCAGTGCTGAATGGATCCATTGAAGGAGTAGTAGTGAACTGCCACACTCCCCAAGTTTCACACTTATTTTTTTGCAGACAATGGCTTGCTTTTCCTATGGGCAAGACTATCGCAGTGTGATGCAGTTGTAGATTTGCAGAGGAAGTTTGAACTGGCATCGGGACAGCATATTAAATATTGACAAGTCTGCTTTGATATTTAGCAATAATACTCTAGGAGATTTGAGGGCTAGTATTATGCAGAAATTGGGTGTAGGAAGGATTATGAAGAATGATAAGTACTTAGGTATGCCAATTATGATTGGTCGGGTCTAGACCTGTTCATGGGCCGGGTCGGGCCGGGTCTAAACTGATAATATATAACACTTATAGTTGCCCAAGGCCGGCCCATTCATTGAACGGGCATTTACTTTGAGCCTAGGCCCTACCCATTCATTGAAAGCTAAGCCCGAAGTCCACCCATAAGCCCACCTAAAATTTGTCTCGTACAATAAATATATATATATATATATATAAACAATATAATCAAAAGTAGTATCTACGTTCCTAATAGAAGAAAATTTTACGAAGTTAAACTATCAATGAAAACAAAACTATCAGACATCATAATAAACCATTCGGACATGAAATTAAAGAGTACATATCTTACAAATGAGTAAATTAAGTACAAAATAAAAAATTAAAAACAATCAAAATGCTAATATGCTACTAAGATATGAAAACAAGCACCAAAAACAACCATTTTAAAAGTTGAAAGTCACAACACCAATAGAGACAAAACGCCGGATCGGAACACCAACAAATGTCATGGCACCATACAAGGCAACACTAAAAAGAAAATAAAATCCAATATTAATATCTAGTTAAAAAAACAGTAAGTTGTGAAATAGAATATTTTTTATATTTAAGAAACTTACCTAAAAGGCCATGGCAGCAACATTAACAACATTTACATCAGAATTATCACCATCATTGTCATCACCACTAGAATCAAATTCCTCATTTTCCACTCTTGATATAAACATAAACAAAGCAGTTATGATGTGCTAGCTAGAAATAATATTACATAATAATAATAATAATAATAATATAATAATAATAATAATAATAATAATGAGAGGAAAATTATTACCAGTTGAAAAACCTCTAGCACGTAGTCAATCATCAAAACAAACAACGACTTGAACATTTTTTGGTTTAAGTGAAGTCATTAGGCAATTAAGCACTTTTTTCCCATGCTAAATGTTGATTCAGAAGCCACAGTAGATATTGGAATTGCTAATAAAAGATCTCGAGCCAAGAGTGAAAACTCAGAATATCGAATGGAGCTTTTACTCCAATAATCCAAAATATCAATCTCACTATTCAAGTCAAGTGCTCGTTCCTCCAAGTAAAGATCCAATTGTGACTTCTCAGTTTGAGCTTTGGACTTACTTAAAAACAGCTTGTAGTCATCACTTTCATCATTATTTACTTGTAGTCCCACACTAGCCTCACTACTAACATTAGAAACTTGCAAACTACCTTCAAGATTAGAATTTCCACTCAAGCATGAAGGATTGGGGTTGGAGTTCTTCACATACTCTTCAAACAAGAGTCTAAGAGTCTTCAACACAGTTTGCACAAACTCAGATGCATGACAACCATAAAGCTTAGTATAACAATACTCAACATAATTCACCTTGTAACGGGGATCAAAATGGCAGCACAAGACAAGATTAAACTATATTCAGCCCAATACTTGTTGAATTTCTCTTGCATTTCCTTTACCATTGAAGTCAAAATACTATATGGACCTTTAATAGTATCCATCAAAACTTGATGTACCTTCCAAACTCCTCTAAAATAAATATTGGCAGTGGGGTATTTAGAACCAGAAAATAGACATGTCACTTCATAAAAGATTTCCAAAAATTTGCAAAGAATGGAAACATTACCCCACTCATGCTCAGAAAGTGCAAACAATCCAAAATCCTTATCCCATTGCCCCCAATAAACTAATACATCTTTGAAATATATAGCAGACTCAAGCATCAAATATGTAGAATTCCATCTAATACACACATCTTGATGCAACTTCTTAGTTACATTCAAATGAAAACTTTATTCAGCAACGTCATAAAATTTGTTCTTTCGAAGGCCTGATTTCCTAATATATTTGATTCCATTTCTAAGTTTCACAACAACATCATCAATAAGTTTCAAACCAGCTTGCACAATAAGATATAAAATATGGCCACAACATCTTACTTAAAAGAAAGCACCATCATATAAAAGAGCTCTATTGGCACGAAAAAGACTTTTAAGAGAGCCAACCATAACATCATTATAAGATGCATTATCTAAAGTAATGCTGAAAACTTTTCTGTCTATTTTCCATTGAGCTAAGCACAAAATCACCTCATTAGCTATGTTCAGGCCATCATAAGGAGGCAATAGCTCTAAACCTTATTATAATTTTATGCAATTTCCAATCCTTATCTATCCAATGAGCAGTAATGCAAATGTATTCATCAGCAATATACTCACATTTCTAATTATCAGAAGTCAAGCAAATTCTACTAGGGGCATTATCTAACTAATTTTGAACAGCATCTCTTTACTTTGCATAAAGACTCAATACATCTCTTGTAGCTGTATGTCTACATATATTCTTATAATTAGGACTTACAATGCTCATCATATATCTAAACCCCAATTCTTCAACAGTCATAAAAGAGTGTTTACCACAAACAAGAAAAGTAGAAACAATTTTTCGACATTTTTCTTGATCAAACTTGTAAGATTTTATGGCTGATGTAGATCCTAAGGGTGATGGAGTTGCTATGGTGTATTGTTTTATATCATTATTGTGTCTTTCAGGACAACCCTCCAAGTGACGTCTCAAATGAGATGTCCCACTACTGGATTTAGCAGATAAAACTTTCTTACAGTAATTGCATTATCAACATTTCTTCACCAATAATGTAATCGAAGACATTAAACATTAAACATTCAACTCAGCAATGGGAAACAGAAGAAATGAATCACTTGAAATATTAAAAAATTACTCAAGAACATATTATAAGCACCCTCTGAAACAATACTGCCAAACACAACCAAAGCATCAGTATCAAAGACATCTATGTGATTATTATGGATCAGAATTATGTGAGCCAAATTTATGTGAATTCAAGTCAAAATTCGTGCACATGTGAGCCAAATAAACAAAATGGACAAAGACATCTATGTGATCATTATGGATTATGATTAGCCAAATCGACGCTCCATCCAAAAAATGGAAAATTCATTCAAATAATAAGCAGAAGCAATCATTAAACACTAAGATGACTTCCATAGAAAGAACCGCTATTCATTGAAAATAAATAAATAATAAGAGAATATAGATTGGACTAACCCAAGTAAAAAGCAGAGGCAATCAGGAAAGCAGACTTGCACATAAAAAATTAGGGAAATTGAAAGCAAAAGTATATTAAAAGAAGGAAACAGACTGAAGTTGAAGAATGAAAAGTGCCAAATAGAGAGATATATAACAATATTTGAAGAATAAGTAAATGCACATCAGTTTGACCAATTAATCTACATATAAGTAAGTTGGTTATTATTACTCACCATCAGAAAACCAATGCCTTTGTTTTGTAAAGAATTCTGTAATTGTTCTCAACATTTCAATTATATAGTCTAAAGATAGAGCCAACTTAACGTATGCAAAACATAACAAAAACCAAATGATTCCAACCTACAAGCTATTTCAAAAGCAATAGCAATAGTCAAAGTGAATTTTCTCACCATTTTCACATCAACACAAAGCAATGAGGCTCACGAAGCATGTTCATATGAAGTGAGGCCAAGGTTACTCTCGAACGACTAATCTATGTTCTGCATCATCAACAAAAGCATCAATCTGAGCCATAAAATAGAATAGTAATTCAATTCTGAAAAATGATGGCCATGATTAAATACGTGGGAGAAGAAACACAAAACCTGTTAACTAACTATAAAGGTGGATTAGTAAGCTTAAAAACAGAACCAAAGAAATGCATAAAGAATTATTAAAAAAAAAACAGATTTATTAAAATCATACTTACAAATGTATAATGTAGACACCCATTTTTGTCCTATATCCTTCAATTTAAATCAACTTGTTTCTTAACGGGCATCAAGGTCATTTAGGGGCATTTTGGTCATTTTTACATTTAGGGGCATTTAGGTCATTTTTGCATGCAAAGGGGCATTTCGGTTGTTTTTAGTCCACTTTTAATTTAGATTAGCTAATTCATTTTAGTTATCTAGATTGCATTGAAAATAAAAATCTTAATGTGTACTTTTGGAATTTTCGCATAATTGCATTTAGTAATTTGGTATTATTGCATCTTCGTTTTCATTTAGTAATTTGGTTTGTTATACTCATTTAGTGATTTAGCTTTGTGGTAGTTTAATCCGGTTTAGTTCATCGTTAATTAACCCTCAATTTAGTATTTCGTTAAGCGTTGCATAAATGGGATTTGCATTTTGATTAGTAAGGCACTTTTTGTTACTTGGCGTGTCTAATTAAGCTCTTAAAGTCAAATACCATAATTTAGAAGGCATATTAGAATAACCTCATATAACATAACAATTTGCATTATATAATTTCATGCATATTATTCACTCAAAGTCTGAAAATACAAAGTACAAAAAAAAAAAGAAGAGAAACATTTACGTTTTATTTTACACTTGGCATTAGCATTTACAATTTAATAAATACAAGGCATTTGATTTTAAGGCATTTGATTTACAAATTGGACATTTGATTTGCAAAGTAGTGCTCTTTCTCTTCTTCAATATTGTCGTTGCACCATCCAAAGTGGATTACACAAGTTTTCCTAAAAAACAAAGCAAAAATGGAAGTTAGAGACAAAGCAAACAGCCCAAGCAAGTTGTCAATAGCTCAGTCCCGGAAAAACGCAAATTCAATTACCTTAGAGGGCTCGAACGGGAAAACTTTGTAAACGAAAGTTGTAGAGGATTCTTCGGGCTTCAATTTGAGTACAAGAACGACATGATTTGGATTTCGGATGAAGGAGATATGGGCCCCGCAGTCCAGGCCTCCCAAATCTACAGAAATCCTGGACAGCAGTTGCAGTTGGAGGAGACTTCAAATTTGGCACCCAAGATGACTCCGTTTGATAAAGTGGTCTTCATGGAAGTTGAAGTGCACCCTCCAAGATTTCCATACCCTGCAAGAACACACAAATTGGAGCTGAATTGAAGAAGTTATGAATTTCTGAAGTCAGGGTACAAAACTGATCCACATGCAGCAAGCAACTTTGAATTTAAGAGGCAAATATAGAGAATTGCAGCATGAAGCTTTTAAATCGAGATGATACAGTACATACATTTCCAGATGATAAGCAGTCATTATAGTAAGCCATTTCATCATGGCATTTGTCACCAAAAAATACACAACACCGTTGTAAAAAGGGCAAGCAAAATAGAGTCCGCAAAGCATAACCATTGAGGGCTAGGGGAAATTAAGCAATCCTGCACACATAACAACGACCCAATTCAACTCACCATATCATCATTTTGGCCAGCTAAACCCAAGTTTCAGTACCAATACAGCAAAGTTTCCTACATGCTAAACATCAAGTCATTGTCCAATAGATTTAAGAGCTAAAATCCAAAGGCTATCAAAGGGATCAAAACTAGCTACAACGAACTAAGAAAGCAGTGGCACACATGAATAAAATACACATGAATACAGCAACAGGGGATTCCATCTAATTGGCCTATCAAATTCCTAAATTCGGTTAGAGGAAGAAACCTGTTAGCCAGTCAATGAAGCCAGCTCATTTTCTGATCTTATCCCTCGGCTAACAACCTGCAAAAGGACAAAAGGAAATGGTTAGAAGCGAAAAAGGGGGGAGGAAACATTTGATCTAATCTTCTAGAGAAAGGAATCGTTGGGGGAAATTCATTGAAGGGAATCAATCACTCATTCTTAGTTGGCTCTCTCTCACCTCTTACTCACTCACTGAGGAACGAATTTTCTCTCTCTCTAAATTCTCGAGATCTTTTCTTCATTCATTGATCACATCCAAAAAAAAAATGATCTTCCATTTTTCGGGGGATGAACACACCCAATACACACAAATTTCGATTCTGGCTTCTCTCATGGTTCTTCATAGTCTCTCTCTAAAAAAACTCTCTGAAGTTTCTCTGAAAGACCAAAAAAGGAATCACCCTTCTTCAAGTTAAAATTAGGGTTCTTAAGAATTAAATTGGGGGTTTTCAGTTGAAGGCATCTCACCTAAAATTGAACCAAGAGATTGATAGAGGGGAGAGACCGGAGTAAAACCCCGGAGTTTGAGACTGATCCGACGGCGGAGTCACCGGAATACGAACCTCCAAGGTGCGGATCATTGCCGAGGATCTTGAAAGCTCAAAGCTTTCAACTCGTCGAAGGTTGCAGCGGAGTCGGAGTGAAGAGTTTGAGTCAGGGAAGCCATCGAAGTTGTTGGGCTTGTGACCAACAGTAATCACAGAGGGATCGACGGTTCAAGCGGTGAAGAGAGCAGAAGCAGTGGAGCGAGGAGAAAAAAAGAAGAAAAAAAGGGGAGGAAGTTGGGTCGATAAAATGGGAAACATGGACTAAAAGGTGCCATTTTGAGGTAAACCTATTTCCATTTTCTTTTTCTTTCTTTCTTTATTTCAATTAAATCTAGTTTGTTTCTATTTGCTTTAATTTCGGGTCTTGTTTGTTTAGTGTTTAATTTTGTTTTTAAATTTATGGTTAACTCATGTGTGTTTAAGATGGTGTTTTGATGATTAAAGTGATGATTGTGTTGAAAGATTAGAGTTTTGGTGTGAGATTTTTTTTATTTTGGTTAATAAGGTAGGATGAAATAGATTTAATTATCATTTTTATTTATGTCTAATAGGTTCAAATTGTTATTTTCATGTTAAAGTTGATCTTTATATGTTGAGATTAATAAAGTTGTTAATGAGCTTAGATTTTTCATGTTTCAATCAACTTAAAATTGGTATCTCTTCAAGGTCTAATGGCTTAATCTTCTTGAGTTCATTTTAATTTAAGACGATTCATTGATTACATTTTGAGACTCTCCTAATTGGAAAAAATCAAAACTTCAATCTCAAGTTCAATTTTTTGGGCTAAAATTAGCTTGAGGATTTAAAAGCCATTTTTGAGCTAATTTTAGTTTGAAAATAAACTTTGAAATAAAGGATTTGACTCTTTTAAATTGGAAGTGGCTTAAAACGGGATTGATGAATTAATCTAGGTTAGTATTTACTTAAAAAAAATTAATTAAGTCTTTGGTTAGAGATTTGGTTTCTTTTAAGCTTAAACTAATTATGAGGTAAATTTAATTTTCTCATGCCAAGGTTGTTTAATTTGATCTTTGATTATTGATTTGTTATGGTGCATGTGGTTGATTTGTGTTTTGTGCCCCTGAATGTTGCTAATCGTTTTATTTAGTGTGCAGAGGTCCCCAGAATTGCCCAAGTCTTGACCCATAGTTTTTTTCATTTTTGTTAATTCTATTTGGGTTTTGTAATAATTTAGTAATTAGTAGATGAGTAAAATAAAAAGTAGACATATGCATGCCATGTTTAATTTTGGTTGATTATAACTGCTTGCATTACATGCCACCTAAACTTAGTTGATAATCGTAACCTTTCCGAAGAAGGGGCATTCAGTGAGTGGTCGAGTATTCGGGGCCACTGAATGTCCCCGAGGATGAGAAAGCTCTTTGCAAGATGCGTCGGGATTCCGAGCACATATCTTGAGAAGAGTTTTCAATAACCCAGGTTACGGGAGTCAACTTTAATAATTGGACTTTGCATCCATCATTTGCATCAATGCATTAAATAGAAGTTAAATAAAGTCAAAGAAAATCCAAAAAAATGAAAAAAATGAGAAAATTAAAAGAAGCAATAAAAAGTGTTCTTTTCAAAATGTTTTCAAAATCATGTTCTCTTATTCAGTTTTCAAAAGAGATTTAAAATGGTAATTCAAGGGTTTTCAAAGGTAAGCATTTTCAAATATTAAAAAGCGAACCCTTTGAATTAAAGGTTCGATTTTGGATTAAGATTAGTTTGGAAATCGATCAGTAAATCCTTTTGGATTAATTTTAATTTGAAAAGAGAAGTCTTTGGTTTAAAGATTTGACTATCAGATTAAAATTAATTCAGAAGTAGATTATCGAATCTTTTTTAGCTAATCTTAATTCAAAAATTAAAACATTAATTTTAAGGGTGAGTTTTTTTCAAATAACAAGATTTTTGGCAGATTAATCAATTGGTTTTCCTTAAAAAAAATAAAAATTGAAAAAAAAGTTTTGTCACAGCATTTTCAAAATCTCTTCACGGTGTGGGTAATTTTAAAATAATTTTTTTTCTTTTCTTTTATAACACTTTTGACTAATAATCAAGATTAGGGTAAAAGCAACCGTTTTTATTTAGACCCACTAGATTTTAGTTTAGACTAGAGGTACTGTCACTTTGACGAGCATTTGGGGGTGCCGATCCTTCCCCAAATGTAATAGACTCCCGGACCTAGATTTAGGTTGGAAGACCGGACTTTAGGTTTAGTGGGTCCATTGCGAGCTATGGATTTAACTAGGCTTAGGAGGTCATTAGGTGGCTAATCACACCTTAGAAAAAAGATTAGTGGCGACTCCTCTTTTTTCCAAGTCGTTTCGGCAGGGTTCCCCGGACCCAAACGTTTCGACATATAATCAGTTGTGTAGGCAAGAAAATATAAATACATAATGAGTGAACCAAACTGAATTATGAACCTATGGGAATCTTAAAACTGAACAAAAAAAAAGAGAACTTGTGTTTCCTTTTTTTTTTTTTGGTTTTTGTAGTTAAGAGAAGTCCATATACCTTCTTCTCGGCTTCTTCTTGTTCTGTATGCTTCTGGAATGGCGTTTTCTTGCAAGGGATTGGAAAGAAGTCATCTTCAAATGAATTGATAAGAAAGATTCAAAACCACCAATCATCTAACAACACAGCACATATACAAATATATCAAATTAAACCCCTAAATCGATTCAATAATATAGTGAACTCAACTCATTCACACATGCTAAAATTGATAAATTTTTAAAGACAATAAACATACCATGATCACCAGCTTGAACAAATAACAAAATAATGACTTGACTGGAACCAAAAAAAAAAGTGACAGAAATCGATTATCAATACTTAAATAGAAGTTTAGATAAGAAATGAAGAAAGCTGAAAGGAATCGATCGATTGAGTAGGGACCCAAAGGCCAAAATCATCAACACGACCAAAACAGATGCAAATGATTTACTCGAAAGAAAAAAGAAAAGAGACTTACCTTGAATTATGGGTGAGATTGAAGGAAAATGTTGCAAGAAACTAATACCCACTCAAAAAATGCTGCAAAAAACGAAGACCCACCGATTATAAGCAAAAATAGAAAGAAATGACTTGCTTAAGTAAAAGTAGGGAAAATAGGAAGCAAACCCATCTTAGACTCTGTCTTGTCAGCAATTAGATGAAGATTAGTGGGTATTACAGTCTTGGATTGGAACCAAAACAAAATCCATCCAATGAAAACGAAAATAGATAGGAAGAAGAACAGAGAAGCTCCAAGGGAGGAGAGAACGTGAAAAAGAGAAGAAAATGACGGTCAGGAAAAAAGAAAAAAAAAGGAAGAAAGTTTTACAAAATCAGAAAATATGAAAAAAGAAAGAAATGAATAGTTGAAGGAGAGAACCTGTGAAAGATTAAAAGAAGAAGAGGAAGAAGAAATGAGAGAGAAGAAGAACGCAGGGGTAAAAAAATAGAAAGGGAAATGGGGTGGAAGTCTGGAAGAAAGGAAAGAAGAAGGGACGCAGGAAGAAGAGAAGAGAAGGGGATAGATTTTTCTAGAACCCTACGTGGCGCATTTTGGTTGGTCTATTTATATTTAATTACGTTCATGCCCTGAAGGTTTATCTTTAATTACCAAAAATACCGGCTTTGAAATGATGAAAATAGCCACTCTTAAAAGTGCAAAATAGTGCATATTTTCAATTTTGGGGCTGATAACCCCGGTTTTTTTGGTATTTCGTCAAGACCATTAACATGTGGTTTAATTTTAGCCATTTTGTTTTTGATACCAAACCCATTTTAGCCATTAAACTATATAAAAAGTGATAATGTGGCCCTTCAAATTCTATTTGAGAAAAATATTATCCTCTTACTTTGATTTTTTGAGTTCTATAGCCCCTGATGCCAATGTGGCTTACCAAGACAGTAATGACTTGTCATGTTACGACACATTAGCTCTAGTGGTTAGATTGGTAAAGACTAAATAGTCTTTTTGCCCCCTAAACTTTAGGAAATTTGGCCAAATTGCCCCCTGAACTAACCCCTTTAATTTACAAAATCAGGCCAAAATTGCCCCTTACCGTCAACACCGTTAGTAACGTGCCGTCACGTGAGTAACGGTTTGGTCTAATTTCCTGTTATATGCTTATGTGGCAATTTTTGGCTGACGTGGAAGCAAATTTAGGCTCCACGTAAACAACATGTGGGCCCCGGAGTGGAAAATCCTTCCAAAAAAACTGCACCGTTTAATTTTTTTCCTTTTTTTCACTCCTTTTTCTCCTCTTTCTCTCTACTATTCTTCTTCTTCCCTAACCTCCTCACCGTTGAACCTTCATCGACACTCCGAAAACCACCATTCACCGCCACATGAACCCATAAAAATTGAGAACAATTTAATCAGACTCTAACCTTCTAATTAAAATTGAAAAATAAATTTATTAAAACAATTAATTAAATTAGCTGAAAACAAAGAACACTCCAACAAGAATAAAAATTGCAATACCAGTTTCAACCAAGAAAAAAATTTGCAACACAAGATTCAACAAATTCAGCACCAGGTTCAACCCATAGTACTTTCGGCTCTTCATACAATCGAAGATTTCATACAATGAAAATTTTAAGAGATTCAGATTTAGAAAGAACCACAGCCAAAATCAAAGTAGGATGGGGATGGCGTTTGAGTTTGAACTCGACATGAATACCGCAAACCATGAGATAAGGAATCTAACCAAAACCTAACTTCTTACCGAAATCACCTGTCTTCAACCTTGAGATTGATAGACTTATATGGCTCTGCTTCCTCATACCCTAAGCGGTGAACTAAAACCTAAAACTCGGTGAACCTGAATTCGTTGCCTAGGCTTAGAAACGAGTTCTCGAAACGTAGCTCTTTCTTTATCTAGCTTAGCTGCAAAGGCGAGGATGCATCAAATAGGAGAAAAGGGTGCAATTTTTAAAGAGTCAAAAGCAGAGGAGAAGAAAAGATTATTAGGGGGCTAATTAGTTTGGAGATCCGGCAAGTTAGAAGAATAGGAGATGAAGATGAATAAGGGAAGAAGAAGGAAAAAAAA
>AWWV01008377.1:0-27568 GCA_001974805.1 Corchorus capsularis
AAACTCTAGCCCTCTTTCCAGCAAAAAAGAAGAAAAATAAAAAAAGAAAGTTAAAGAAATAAATAACAACGGATAGGGTTTTCAAAAAATTATATTTTTTTGTTTTTGGTTTTTTCTCTTTTTTAAAAAAATTATTTTGGGCTGGTTTTTCCGTGGGCCCTACATATCCACTGAAAGAATTCCATGTCAGCCTGAAAAGTCCATGTGGATAATCCACATCAGCCTGAAAATGCCACGTAAGTAGTAAACTAGGACCTGACGGAACCGTTAGTCATGTGACTAACGGTGTTGACGGTAAGGGGCAATTTGGCCTGATTTTGTAAATTAAAGAGGCATTGTGGTGCAATTATTAGTTCAGGGGGCAAATTGGCCCAATTTCGTAAAGTTCAGGGGGGGAAAAAGGCTATTTAGTCGATTGCTAAAAGATCAAAACATGAGGATGAATTTTTCGACAGTAGATAATTTAGAGGACCAAATTGTCACTTTTTAAAGAATTCACAAGAAAGAATGCACATTAAACTACCTGGATCTTGTGAATTGAAAAAATAGGTTGGGAAAGTTTTCTCAGTGGGAGTTCAACACTATTCGACACAAATTTAGTCATAATCCAATATCACTATCGGATATTGGAGGGTTCGAACCAGCAAAAAAGAAAGTGTGAATACTGGAGGGTTCGAACCAACAAAAGAAAAGTGTTTTTAGTGGCAACACACTTGACGCTTTTTATAGGATGTACTCTTTTAAAAATTAACTAGTCCCAAGACCGCGCTCCCGTCGGGGTTGTGAAGGGACAAGTTAAACAAGTTAAAAAAGAAACATTGTTGAAATTCATCTAAGGGAAAAAAATGTAAAAGTTATATAAAGAAAATGTGAAATTGAGTTGTCTTGTAGAGATTAACTATTTATTTACATAAAGTTGGTAATTACACTAATTTTTTTAAAGCAAAAACAGTTGTGAAACATGAAGTAGGAAACATGTAAGTAAATTTCATGTGGTTATACAACTATCGCCATATCTGCAAATTTCTTGTGGGTCTACAACTATTGCCTTGTAAAGTACTGATAGCTTCTTCCCACTTCAACTTGAGAGTTCTAGCATGTAAAGCAATAACAATAGGATTGACAATCAATAATTTGCTTTCGAGTTTTGGTGCGTTGCCAAAATAAGTTGACCACTTTCCATAATTGTGCTTCTCTCCCATTCTTCAATCCCCAAATGCAAAGTTGAGATCGATAGTTTGAACACAAAGAAGATCCAACATGGGTAGTTAAACAAATTTGACAACACTCTTTCTGGTTGAATGTGGTACATCTTATAGCTGGACAAAAATATAATTTCCTTTCCAACTTTTAACTGACAGTTGAACAACTTAAATCGGACACGTGAATCAAAATTAGATAGACCGTCAAGTGAGACCACCGAATTTCGGAAACATTTTTGAGAACTGAAACCTCAAAATTGGCTTTTGAGTCCTTAATTAAAGTTGCAAGTGATGAAATTATCTTTCAATAGACACTTCAATCACGTTGATCAGACAAATAGAACAAAAAGTAAAAGAATTAAAGCCGAAGTGTTAAAGCGTCCAAGGAAGTGGTGTGATAGGACCTGAAGAGACAGTTTCCTTGAATGTTGTTGCCATCTAGGAAGGCAAGCAGTAAAAAGGGAAGTTGTATGCCATCATACCATAGGATGGAAAACATATTATGGACTCACATAACAAGCCCAAGTCATCTCCCATGATGAGAGAGGTTGCCCTGCTCTCAAGAAGCTGCCTTCTTATTCCCTTTAACTAAGGAGTCAACGAGTCAATTTTTGTCAGCAAGCAGTTTACCATACTTATACAAGGAAGGCATGGGATTTTGTTTCTCACATCTCTCATACGTGATCACTCTAACATAGTGATAAGGCGGCCAGCTAGTTGCTCCCTCCCGGGAGGCAAATTTGCATTTTGTTGAATTAAGGACAAAACAGCAAAATTGGAGAAATTAGTCTAGCTAGGGGGTGCGGCTCCAAAAGATAAGCATACCATGATGATCCTCATTCCATGCCGCAACTACTGGTGAAATTTCACCTCAATCTGACACAGTCAAAAAACTTGTCCCAGTTTTCAATTAAGGACATGTTGACGGTTTAAGGTGATCTAGGTGTGATTTTCGAATCTAAGAAGTTCCATCACCTTAGTTACATTAAATTATGGCTAGATATCAAATTTGAGCCATTTTGGATGTCGGTGATAACTTTTACACTCTTTTCAATTAAGGACAAGTGGCTTTGTCACCCCGGTTTTAGCCATTTTCTTAATTGAAGATTATTCTTATGATTTGTTGAGCTAAATATGACTAAGTATAGTCGATTTCGTGGCTTTGATGTTAAGAGTCCAAGTCTTGATGTCCGAAGGCCACTTATTAATCAAATTAGTTGATTTCGGCTTAAAGGAAGCAACGAAGGCATGCTGAAGTGCGAAAGGAAGAAGGAGAAATCATCCATCGTCCATCAGGAGGGAAGATTGCCGTCCTCCATCAAGAGGAATGACGCCTTGGAGTAGTCCATGCCCTCCTCCTAGCCGTTGGAAGTCATCAGAAGAAGAAGGAAGCTGTCATCCCCTAACGAGGAGAAATTGGCATTCCTGAGCAAGTAAAGCCCATCAAGTTCAAGGCCCATGCCGCCCCATATATAAAGGGATCAATCCAAAGCTCCAGACAGATATCACTCTTTTTCACAAACCAGCTCCTGCAGCTACAAACTTGCTCCGCGCAAAAAACCAAGCTTTGTGCTTATTTTCTCTCAAAAGCTCCAGGCTTTTTCTCTTGTTCATCACGAGTTCTTACTCATTCTTCATATTTCTCTTGATTCAATCTTGTCTCCGGACAAAAGAAAACTCCTGAAGTGTTATTTCCTTGTTTCAATCTTGTCTCAAGACGTAAAAACACTGTACACGTGTTTCTCTTTCAGCAATAACAATCAACTTGTTATTTTTCTCTCAATCTCAACCAACAATAGCTCTTGCAGTGCTAATTTACGAAGTTATGTTATTGTGAATCCAATGATTTAAATACTCTCGGTGTGACTTTGATCTAGTCCCCACAAATCGCTCTGATCTTTAATCTACTGCTCCGCGCACCAGATCCATGTTTCTACAACCTCTTTTTCAATTTCGGCAAATTGACTGTCACGCCCCCATGCTGTCATAAAGTTTTTAATGCAAAAACTCTAGCAAGAGATTTTTGGCGCAACATCTCTTTTTGGCACGCCCGGTGGGACACAACAAGACTTGTCTTCATTCCTCAGCGTCTCCAATAAGCTCCCTCTCTCTCCAGCAGGCGATCCTCGGCTCTCTCTCTCTCAAGTTCACTCGGTGTCCACCTCCTGCAAGGTCCACACCAACAACTCCCTTCAATGTTCAAGCTGGGACACAACAATTTGTCTTCCCACCTCAACGTCCTAAAGGTCTACTTTCTCTTTACTTTTTTTCGTTCATTTACTTTTGTTTTTTCCTACAACTCAGCCATGCTACCTAAGGGAGGAGATAAGAAACCTCAAGACTCCTCAAGCGAAAGCCCACTCGGCTCTACTGGCAGGGATGAAGAGGACTCTCCCTTTAAGCAGGACAACATCACTGCGTGGCGTGATCTTGAAGCTATTGCACAGTCTCTTGAAAGGCTAAACACCTCTCAACACCTCATGGTGCAACAATTGGCTCAGGATAGAGCCGACTCCCAGGAGAACATCCAACAACTCATCAACAAGATAGTAGTTGGACTCGGGGGGCAAAATCAACAGCTGCCTAGACCTGGGCAAAATCAACACCTACGCCACCACTGCAACAAGTCAACAATGAGGTGAACAACTAACACGTTCCACCTCCACCTCCTCCTCCTCTTAGAGCCGTCCAGCCTGGACTTGGAGGTGATAACAACCTTGTGAATCAACAAGAAGCTGCTGACAACGTTGCTGACAATGCTAAAGAGGAGGTCAACAACATTGAATCTCGAGTGGTAGCCTATGTAAAACCTAATGTCAGGAATGGCAATGGCAATGGTGCAAGGAATGGCCATCAACGCCATCTTGTTCCACGCCATCCTCCTCAAGCTGTTGATATTCAAGTACCATTCAATCAGAACCACATGAGGGAGATGATTGAAGACATGATCGGCCCAGCATATCGAAGAGTTGGCCGGCCATCCTTCCAGAAGCCCTATCCTGAAGAGTATGATAGACTCTATCATCTCCCTCGAGGATACAGAGTCCCTGACTTCACAAGTTTCTTTGGAACTTCAAGTAAGCAGATGACCTTGGAACACATTGCTCGCTTCACTGTGCATCACTGTGCAGTGTGGAGAGGCTAACTCTGGATATCACAAGCTTCGTCTCTTTCCTATCTGTCACAGGGGTGGCCTTCACGTGGTACATCAACTTACCACCCAACTCAGTGAGGACATGGGAAGAGATGGAGAGGTTATTCCACACACAGTTCTATAACTGAACCTGAGGTCTCCATGGCTGACTTGTCACGCCTCTATCAAAAGAAAGGGGATTCAGTTGAAGACTACTTAGCTCGCTTCAAGAAGCTAAGGAATAGGTGTCGCACGCCTCTTCAGGAGGTGGAGTTCGTGCGCCTAGCTCAAAATGGACTTGACATGGAACTTCGAAAGAAGTTCGAAGGGGTTGACTTCAGAGACTTCTTCGTGATGTCAACCAAAGTGACAAGGTATGAGACTCTCTTGCGAGAGGACAATGAACGAAGAAGTTCATCTTATGGCACTTACTATCAAGACCCAAACTTTGAACTTGGAGTTGCTGAGGTTAAAGCAGATCAACCTATTGAGTGTCCATGTCTGATAAAGGTAGGAGTTGGACACCCTCAGACTCAAGAAAGATTTTCAGCCATGTAGACTCAAGAAAGATTTGCAGCCATGTATCAACACCAGGCAAAAAAGAAGCCTTACAATGGAAGCAGGACTTATTCATTTGATACTTCAAAAATGAATGAGATCTTTGACTTTCTGCATATGTCTGGCATGATCAAGCTCCCTCATGGACATGTACCTCTTTCTCCTGAGGACATCAAAGGAAGAGAGCACTGCAAGTACCATGACTCCTGGAAGCATCCAACCAGCAATTGTACTGTATTCAAGAATATAATACAAGAAAATATAGAAAGGGGAATCCAAAAGTTCCCTGAGATATTTAAGAAAGACATGGGAGTCGACAAGAATCCTTTCCCAGCTCCTGTACACATGGTTACCTTCAACTTCCCAAAGGATGGACAAGTGGCTAAGGAAGCAAAGAAAGGAGAACACCTAAGAGGGCAACTTTGGTTACAAGATCTTCCTTGTCAGCCGACCCTCAGCAAGAAGGTGAGTTTTGTTATCACTGTTCTAAGATCAAGAAGTTGGTTGAGAAAACTAAACCTAAGTCTTCAGGTCTTCATACGGATCAACCTTGATATCCAAACACGGCCACTATGAGGCTTAAAGCACCAAGAAGGAAGCTGGAACTCTTCTTATCTAAGGATGAGGAAGAACCCATAAAGCATCCTCACACTTCTTCAAAGAAGGAAGTTGGACTTTTCATCGAAAACTCCACTCCAAAAGGAGAAGAAAAGCAAGATAAGGCATGTTCCCAACTCGGGGGGCAAGCAAGAAACTTCTCTTCTTCCTCCTAAGCAAAGCAAATGGGAGTTTGGGGAGTTATCATCAAAAGTGGCGCCCTTTTCCTCTCATTTAACCTCATTTCTCCCTCATAAGAATTAGAAGACCTCCAAAAGAGAACATGAACAGCAACCACACGTCGAGTTTCATCCTAAGTCTCACTTAAAGAAGACTAAGCAGGAAATCAGGGCATGGTTAGATCATAAGAAGGAGGAATACTACCATGCAACTGTGAAGAAAGAGATGAAGTTGCGAGAAGACCATGCACGACCAAAGATGGTCAAACCACCATCCAATTCTCAGAAGGGTTTGTGACAAAAAGTGCAACATCCCAAGTTTCCTATTCAAAGAAATCGGAAGACTTGGAGAAGACGTGAACTCCAAAAAAGAGCAAAAGCTCGAAAGGAGGAAGAAGATGACACCATGCAAGTTTATGAGAGTGAATGTGAACTCCCAAAGGAGTCAACACCAATCAATGAGATAGATACTTCTCTCATGAACCTAGCAGACATGAGAGTGAGGCTATGTAAGGCCAAGATCATCTTAGAAGAAGCAAAACTCAAAGAAAGGGCACTCAAGTTAGATAAAAAAGAAGTAGAACTTCAAGAACGTAGACAAGCTCTAATAGACATAGTCTATGGCAGTGAAGAGTGTACTTGCCAAGAACTCGCTGAGAAGGGCGCCATCAATGAAGAAGCAGTTCTTGCTTACAGAAGACTAGTTATGAGGGCACTCGCGATAAATCATGAGGATGACTTTGAGATCTGTAGTATCGATGAAGAGTCATACTATAGAAAAGTTCCTTATGAAGCCTTACAAAAGGAACTTGAAGATTGGCCATCATATGAGGCCACTCAAGACTTGTTTCACATCAAATAAGGCATGTCTCCATGGCAAATATCAATTTTGCTTGAAAAAGCAAAATTAGATAAGGAAAAGAAGGAGTTTGAAACTGAGACAGTTGAACACATCAAGGCTGAAAACCTTCTCCTCGAAAGACAAGAAGCCATAGATGATGCTGCTCAACAACTTCTCTGTAAGATCTTCATCGAAGAACTCTAGATGGGAAGGTCTCAAAGAATTCAAAACAAGCAATGGACTCCCAACTGGGAGGGCGCCACTAACAAGGAAGATGTTATACCAACTCCATCTGATCAAAACATGATGTGTGATGAGAGTATGGGAGGCATGCTTGACGCCATGAGTGAGGAAGAAACCTTAGCTGCTGAAGACTTTGACAACAAATCGGTTGATTCAATGGCCTTTGGACAGTTCATGGTTAATCTTAACGATACTATTCTGACTCTACCATGCACCTTTGCTGCTAGGTTGAAAGAGCGAGTGGAATTATTTTAACCACCCTCTTATCAAGAAATTGAAGATGTCATCGAAGTTCCTCAAAAAGAAAACTCGGGGAGCAACAACTCAAATGACACCAAAGCTATGGTCTTCGTCAAAGCTGATGAGACTGCTACATGCCTGTCGCAACGTGCGGGTCCGGGGTGCCGAACCCCGCCGCTAACGACTTGAGAGAAGGGTGGAGTCGCCACAAATCAATTTTAGGGTGTGATTAGTCACCTGATTGACCTAGCTAGCTTAATGTGGTCCAAGGCTTGGCGAGGGACCCACTAAACCTATAGGTCCGGTCTTTGCAACCTAGTTCTAAGTCCGGAATTCAATTACGTTTGGGGAAGGATTAGCACCCCCAAACGCCCGTCAAGTGACGGTACCTCTAATCTAATCAAGATCTAATATGGGTCTGAAATAAAATATTGCTTTGAACCTTTAATCCTATATTTTTTGCCTTTTTTGTGTTTAAGGATAATTAAACCTTTTATTAGACGAAAGCAAATATTAAAACGAAATTTGAACTTGCGCACTCGAGGGAAACAAAAGCGAACTTGCCTTTCGTCCGAAAAAGACATTTTAAGAAAAAGCGAGTAAAACTAATGCCTTCCATCCGGGAAGGGCGTTTTAGGAAAAAGCAAGTAAAAATTAGTGCCTTCCGTCGGGGAAGGGCACTTTGGGGAAAAGTGGGTAAAAATAAGCGTCTTCCATCCGGGAAGGGCATTTTTGGAAAATAGCAAGTAAGATAAGTGCCTTCTGGCTGGGAAGGGCATTTTGGGAAAAACGGTAAAGATTAGTGCCTTCCGTCCGAAGGGCGTTTTGGGAAAAACAGGTAGTAATCAGTGCCTTCCGTCCGGGAGGGGCGTTTTGGGAAATAGCAAGTAAAGATAAACGGCTTCCGTCTGGGAAGGGCGTTTTGGGGAGATAGCAAGAAAAAGTAAATGGCTTCCGTCTGGGAAGGGCGCTTTGGGAAATAGCAAGCGAAAATAAATGGCTTCCGTCTGGGAAGGGCGCTTTGGGAAATAGCCAGTAAAATAAGTGGCTTCCGTCTGGGAAGGGCGCTTTGGGGAAAAGTAAGTAAAGATGAATGGCTTCCGTCTGGGAAGAGCGCTTTGGGGAAAAGTAAGTAAAGATGAATGGCTTCCGTCTGGGAAGAGCGCTTTGGGGAAAAGTAAGTAAAGATGAATGGCTTCCGTCTGGGAAGGGCGCTTTGGGAAATAGCGAGTAAAAATGAAGTGCCTTCCGTGCAGGAAGGGCGTTTAGGGAAAAAGCAAGTAAAAACAAACGCCTTCCATCCGGGAAGGGCGTTTTGGGAAAAAGTAGGTAACGACTGAAAATTAAGAGAATCAACCTTTTGTTTTTGAATTTTTTTAATCTTCATTTATTTAGGAACAAACTCTTGTATTTTTGAATTTTAATTTTTTTACTTTTTATGATTTTATACTTAACCTATTACTTAAAATCCAATTAACTAATTAAAATGCATGCAATGCGAATGATGCATGATCTTATCACTTTTAATTAATCGGTAAACGGAAGTTTACTTGAAATTGACCCGGAGACCCTTCCCACGTATTATGGGGGTACCTCGAGAATAATCCAATCTCGGAGCAGGGACCAAGAATTCGTACCCGAGTACATTTACTTGGAACTCACCTGTCATCGTAAAAGACGATCGTTTACTAATCCCAATTAAACTACTTGCATGAATGACAATTGAAGGATGCATGGCAATATATATATCATAAAAATTAAATATGCATGAGAATGGGTGATTAAATCTAATTCTCTAAGAATCTAAATTAATTAACTATAAAAATTACTAGTCACCATTTTTATCCAAGCTAAATTAAATTACTAAATTACTAATTCATTCTAGTTTTAATCTTTATTAGTCCAAACCCAAATTAGCATGAAAACTAAACTCAAAGCAAATCAGCCCTAAACCCAAACTCATTAGGAAAAATTAAAAGCCCAATTGTTTAAAAGAAATTAAAAGCCCAAATTAAATAAAAAGATTTGAAGGTCCAAGGTTACCCAACAATTGGAATGGGCTTGACAGACTTGGGTCGGGTCGAATGCGGGTTGAGCTCGGTCCGGATCAGATTTAGGGTTTGCTATAAAACCCTACCCTTCTCCCCTCTATAAAGTTTTTCTTCCTCGTTTTGTTGAGCGCGCCACTACCAATTGGGTTCGTCACCGGACCGCCATACCGGAGCTCAGTCCACCGTCAGTTGAGCCTCGAACTCTCCAGAAATGGTCTCTGTCGCCTCCTTAGCTCGAATCAAAGCCCTAATTCACCGAAACCAGCCTCCATATCCATCAATCAAGCATCATTCGAAGCCTTAAAGTAGTTTTCCGATCCGGCAATCCCACCGTCGGTTCAACCCCAAATTACATTATGTTATTCTACTACTCCTCGCCACCGAAACCCCTCAAACCGCTCTTAATGCGGAAGCCTCAATCGCCAAAACCACAGGTCCGACTAAACTAGCCTCGCCGCCGGGAAGACCCTTTTTTTCTTTTGAGCGCTTCTCTTCTTCTTCCTCGCTTCTTTTCTGCTTTTGGTTCATCGCAAACCCTAGCTTCCCGAAATCTCCTCCGCCGCTGCTTCACCATATCGGTGTTGTCAACACGCGCCACTAACCCTCAAGTTCTCCAGACCTGGACGCCGTCACCTTCTGAGCTTGTATCCAGGCTTTAATTCCCAGAAATCAACCTCCATATCCATCAATCCAGCCCCATCCGAAACCTTGAAGGAGATTTCCGATCCGATGACCCCACTGTCGGATAACCCCCAATTCCAGGTATGTTGTTCCTCACCTCCTTTCTTTCATCTTCATCGTTCAAACTTCCCAAATATCCTCTTAATTTTAAAAGCCCCAATTCTGATTATGAACCCTAACCCCTTATTTTTTAGGAGGAAAGAACCTTAGTTGGAATTCATGGATGGAGAGGAAAAAGTCGACAGAGGAATTGTGTTCTTCAGAGAGTGAAGGTGAGCAAGAATCCGGTGATGGGAACTATTGGATTCTTTTTGGTGCTTATTCGGTGTCCTTGCAGAGAGAAGATGGGAGTAAGTATCAGGTGAGAGAGTGCATTAGTGTTCAAGAATTAGAGAGAGAAAATTTAGTGAGTAAAGAGAAGATTCCCAAACTATTCTCAGAGAGAGAGTGGTGAGATGAATTTGATCGAGCCAGAGAGGGTCCAGAGAGAGAGAATTGATGAATGAGAGAGAGGCCGATTTGTCCCGAGAGAATTTGTGATTGAAGAGATAGATTGTGTAGAGAGGAGTGATTCCGGGAGAGGGAATGGATGAGCGAGAAAATGGCTGAAGGTGAATCCAGAGGCGAAAGAGTAGATTGGTTGAAAAGAGGGGAGAGAGGTGTGTAAGGATTTCAAGAGTGTTGAGCCATTCTTCAAAGAGAGAGAGTCCGAGGGTAAGTGTTCCTCCCTCAAGGAAAAGAGTCCTCTCCCCCTTTAGTGAATCTCCCTATTCCCCTTTGTAGTGAATTGCTTGCCCTTGACTTGTTTTGTTTTGCTTTTTGTTTGAACTTGGCATGCTTGCCGGTTGGTTTGGCAGTGGGTACTAGGGTTGGTGGCTTGGTGCTGACAGAGTAAGTGTTTGCTTTTTTGTTTATTTTGTTTGCCCTTGGCTGCTTTACCATTTTTTTTTGTTGCTTTCCACCCCTGTAAGTACAAAACATGAGTTGGTTGATTCAGTGTAATTCCCTCTGTTTTAGGCTATGCCATTACTATTTTGCTCATACTTTATCTTTGATATGATCATATGGTTGATGGTCCATTGGTCCATTGTTGCTGACTTTAACCCTTCTGTATGATGACGAATCTAATTATGTTGTGTGGTCATGATTTGAACGGCAATTTTCCAATCTTGAATAGTCTTGATGTTTGCCATTGATCCAGAGGTCCAATTTGAGTCATGTGATGTCCTGAATAATGCTCGTGTCCTGATTTCATGACTTGACTTGCCACTCTTACTTTTGATTTGTGTATTGAACTCCTGCTTGATAGCTGCACGTTTTCCTTTTGATTAATGACTGTTGAAGTCTTGAATCACATTTGCTACTGCTTTTAGTGCATGAAGATTGCTTGTTGGCTTTATTATACTTGAATGCCCCCTTGGATAAGTGCTCATAGCTCATGAAATATTGCTAGGTCTCCTTCCTGCATTGTTTACCTTTGCAAACAATTTTTTTCTTTGCCACCTATATTTCATCTCAACTTTGCCTTGGCATGCAGCGCAACATCTTAATCTTTGAGAGTGTTTAGAGCTTGCTATGGAAACCTTGGCACCTACGAGAAAGGAAGGAAGAAAGGAACACAGAAGAGAAAAAGAAAAAGGCAAAAGGCAAGGAAAGCTTCGATGAATGCACAATGCTTCTATGTATCTACTCTATGCTGGCTAATTACAATGCAAATGTAACAGGAATATGAGCTAGAAAAGAAGAAAAAGGAACTGTAAACAACTAAATGGAACAACTTCTTTTTTGGATTCATTCAAATTTCTATCTTTTTGTGATTTTGTAATATCCATGTTTTTGTATTTTGTATAATGTTAATGCAAAACGTAAGTATGCCATGCAAAAGAAACAATCACCAGATTTGATATGATGTAAAAACTGAAGCAACGGGCAATGATTATGCATGATGCGATTTAAAAATGACACATATACCTACTTGATAAGAAAAAAGACCATACGCTGCGGAAATAAATGTAGACATGCTTAATGAAAGTGAATATGATTGCAAATACTCAGAAGAAAAGGATAAGAGAATGCCCATTAAAACCTAACCTCATTTACTAAAAGGGTTTAAGCTATATGAAATTAAGCCATGAAATATGCAAAAATATCAAAGGTGCACATTAAGATTATTTTTATTTTTTGGTTTTTTCAAATGCAATCTAGATGACTATTAGCTAGTCTAAATTAAAAGTGGACTCAAAATGACCAAAACGCCCGTGAATGTAAAAATGACCAAAATGCCCCCGGATGACCCTAATGCCAAATAAGAAACAAATTGATTTAAATTGAAGGATATAGGATAAAAATGGGTGTCTACAATGCCACATCAAACCTTTGTACATCAAAGCACATGTTGATGGCATCCCTTTAAACAAAGTCCTTGTTGAGAATGGTGCAACATTGAATCTCATCCTTTTCTCATCACTAAGAAAGCTTGGTAAGAGCACTGATAATCTGATCAAGTCAGATGTCACTGTGAGTGATTTCTCTGGCGCCATCAAGAAGACGAGAGGCATTTTGCCTGCTCAATTGACCATTGGATCGAAAACATTCCTTTATGCTTTCTTTGTAGTTGATTCTTCGTCAACTTACAACATGTTGCTAGGGAGAGATTGGATTCACTTCAATTGGTGTGTGCCATCATCTCTACACCAACTCTTAATGTTTTGGAATGGCACTGAAGTTAGGTGGTCAAAGCTGACAACAGACCATTCAAAGTTGAGTCTCATGCAGTTGATGTGAGATTTTACGATGGAACTACTGGACCAATCAGGTTCATGGGTCAGGATAAGCATGGTCGGCCATATCCCATCATCTCCACTGGAGAAATTAAACAAGAAACCTTGAAAGAGGCAATGGAAACCCTTATGTGGCCTAATGCCTTGATTCCATTCAAACCGCTTCCATGTGCTCCTATCATATAGGAGGTCCCATGAGTACACAACATGAAAAGGTTGTGTTGGCCAACGACATCTTCAAAAAGTTGTAGACTTTGGCCTTAGATATGAAGCTTCAAAGCTTAGAGGACTCAACCGCCCCATCAACTAATGCGGCTTATCAGGACTTAGAAAATTCACAAGACGAGATCACCATGGAAGAACTTGATCGTGCTCCCATAAAACTTGATGATCTCAAGGCTGAAGTGCAAGATCCTTTACTTGAAGTGAACCTTGGGATTGAAGATGAGCCTAGGCCGACCTACATAAGTCAATTGTTGGTCGAAGAAGACAAGCCATGCTTTGTTGCCTTGTTAAAGGAATACAAAGATTGTTTCGTATGGGACTATGACGAAATGCCTGGCTTAAGTCGTGACTTAGTGGAGCATCGCCTCCCTATCATCGAAGGATACCATCCCTATCAACAACCTCCTAGAAGGATGGCTAGTGATGTCGTTCTTAAAGTCAAAGAGGAAGTTGAAAGGCTCTTTAAAGCAGGATTCATTCGTACCGCAAGGTATGTTGAATGGATATCAAACATAGTTCCTGTAGTTAAAAAGAATGGTAAAATCAGGGTGTGTGTTGACTCTCGTAACTTGAACTCAGCCACCCCTAAAGATGAAAATCCTATGCCTGTTGCAGATTTATTGCTAGATGGAGCCGCCTAACAACAAGTCTTATCCTTCATGGATGGACACAGTGGCTATAACCAAATCTACATAGCAGAGGAGGATGTTCCAAAGACAGTTTTGCGCTGTCCAGGTGCAATTGGCACGTTCGAATGGGTAGTCATACCCTTTGGACTCAAAAATGCTGGTGCAACCTATCAATGAGCAATGAATGCCATCTTCCATGACATGATTGGTAAATTCATGGAAGTCTACATAGTGTCTCAACGTGCGAAAGGCCCGGCGGGAAACTTCTGTTTGGATACTTACGGGTCCCTAGTGGAGTCGCCAAGCTGTCGCAACGTGCGAAAGGCCCGGCGGGAAACCTCTGTTTGGATACTTACGGGTCCCCAGTGGAGTCGCCAAGCTGTCGCAACGTGCGAAAGGCCCGGCGGGAAACTTCTGTTTAGTTAAGGTTCTTACGGGGAGTCGCCACTAATCTTTTTTTACCTAGGTGTGATTAGCCACCTATCCAATTAAGTCTAATATTAACCTTAGCTTGAAGGTAATATTAAACCTAATAAGGTCTGCTTAACCAGAGTCTATGGTTCGGGAGTTGGGTACGCGTGGGGAAGGATTAGCACCCCCACGACGCCCGTCGAAACGACGGCACTAACTGGTCTAGGACTAACTACGGGTTTCTATAGTTGGTTACTTTTCCTCTTAAGCCTTAATCTTTCATGCCCTATTTTGTACTTAGCCTTAATTAGTTCTTCGTTTTATGCTAAATTGTTACTGGCGTTTTTTACTCAATTATCCGGATTGGACCAATTTACTATTGCCTTTATTTTGACTTAATTTTATTTAGATTAAGCCAATTCATTATTTCCTTCCCTTTATTGACTCAATTTTTATAAATCAAACCTTTTTATTGTTTTGCTTAATCTTTTTTTTTTATTAAGTTCTTTATTCTACTTAATTACCCTGAATTAAGCCTTTTATTGACCTCACTTAATTACACTGAATTAAGTTCTTTATTTTACTTAATTTCCTTTCCTGAAATTAAGCATGTGTCTTTTTACTTAATTTCCTTGAAATCAAGCCAGTCTTCCCTTTACCTAATTTCCTTGAAATTAAGCCAGTCATTTCTTTACCTAATTTCCTTGAAACTAAGCCAGTCTTCTTTTACCTAATTTCCTTGAAATTAAGCCAGTCTTTTCTTTACTTAATTTCCTTGAAACTAAGCTAGTCTTCTTTTACCTAATTTCCTTGAAATTAAGTCAGTCTTCTTTCAGTCTTCTTTTAGTTTTTTTCAGTCTTCTCTTTCAGTCTTGTTTCAGTCTTTTTTCAGTCCTCTTTCAGTCTTTTTTTTTTCAGTCTTCTTTCAGTCTTCTTTTCAGTCTTATTTCAGTCTTTTGCCTAATTTCCTTGAAATTAAGCCCTTTGTCTGATCTTACTTAATCATCTTTGGATTAAATCTTTGCTGACTTTACTTAATTCTTGTGAAATTAAGTCTTTGCTAATTTTACTTAATTCTTGTGAAATTAAGTCTTTGCTAATTTACTTAATTCTTGTGAAATTAAGTCTGTGCTAATTTACTTAATTCTTGTGAAATTAAGTCTTTGTCAATTTTACTTAATTCTTGTGAAATTAAGTTTGTGTTTATCCTTACCTAATTTCCTTTCCTAAAACTGAGTCATTCTTCTTTACTTAATTTCCTTGAAATTAAGCCAATCTTTTCTTTACCTAATTTCTTTTCTTGATATCATCCATTTCTCGGAAATAACCAAGCATGAAAATCAAGGAGGAAAAGGAGAGCAGTTTCACATATGCAGAAAACTCAAAAAAAAAAAAAGAGAGAGAGAAGAAAGCAAAGAAGAAGAGTTTACTATGACATGACTTCAAGTTTGGCAATATTATCCAAGTCAGCAACAGAAATCTCCTGGAAATGACACGTGGGAGTTAAAATAGCAGAAGATACAAGAAATTCAAATCAAGCAGGGACAAAGCAGTAGCGAAGGAAAAATATTGAGGGTTAAGAGCTAAATAGCTCACCTAGGAGTAACTCGTACCTTGCCAGCTCAACGCCCGCCTACTCAGCATCTTCTTGGATAAGATAAGGATGATCAAAACCACCGGTTGCTAAAACCGGCTAAGCTGTCTCATTCCCAAAACCGCAGGCCAAAAAAAACCAGGTTGTATCCCTGGATTGAAGAAGGATGACTCATCACTACAGCTCATCTCCTTAAATCTGCTCCATCCTTATCCTTCCCTTTCACCTGCTCACAAGGAAACAAAATTGGTTAGGAAGATGACATCTAGATGGAGGAGTGGAGGCTCATCTTTAAAAGGAGAAGGAAAACAGAAAGAAGGGGGAAAAGAATTGGGGAGGGAAAATGCTGTCAAAATTGGGGGATTTTGGAGAGAGAAAATTTGGAGAGAAAAGGCTACAAAATTTAAGTGAGTGAAGGGTTTGAAAGCAGAGGAGGAAAGGGTTCGGGAAAGCAAAAAGCCAGGGTCTTCCCGGCGGCGACTTTGAGGTTTGAGGATCGGGTATTATGGGGTTGATAGCTAGGAATCTCGGATTTGAAATCTGATTCAGTAGAAATGATGGGAATGAGGTGAAGAACAACATACCTGAAAACGAGAGTCGTTCAACAGTTAGATTTTCCGGATCTGAGAGAGGAAGTAGGCCACGGTGAGGTTCCATTTGAGAGCTTTCCATGTTGTTTCGAAGAATGAGACGATGGATTCGGCTTCAGCAGCTCGGAGAGAGTGGATCTGGAGAACATGATGGCGTTCCACGGTCGGAAGTTACACCGTCACAGTGGTCAGAGGGCGGAGACAATTCAAATTCGCTTGCTTCCAGGAGAGTTCACGGTGATTCAAGACCAGATTTGTGTTTAGGCCGGCAAGGGGAGCAGATCTGCCGTTTGATCTACGGCGAACATCCGACGCGGTGGCCCATGGTGGTTCGTGTGGTGGAAAAGATTTCCGGCAAAGGCTGGTGGCGGTGACTAGGGTTTCAGAAGGAAAAGGCATTTGAAGAAGAAGACAGAGGTTGAGCATTTTATATTCCGTACATTCAAAAACGATAGCTTATTGACTGAACAAGGGAACAATCAGCAAATACAGGTAAGGTTTTCTATTCCTTTTCAATTTAGCCCTTAACTTGATGCGCATAAATCCTGCAATTTATTAGCGGTTACTAATAGGTCCAGACATGTGTTAGAGTTGACAATTAGGTCCCTGACATGGTAGAATTAATTCAATTGAACCATTAATTCAAAGCTTTTGTTAACATGTGAGTAATTTATTTTACTAATTATGAAGAAATCAACAAATTTATGAGAAAGCATATTGCATTCATGTTCATGCACATTTTAAATTCATAAATGTTGTTGACATTATGCTCATTTGAGAAAGTTAAATTGACACCGATGATGGAATAATCGGTTGAAATGTTGACAATACTTGTCCATTTTAATCTTAATCTCCTAGGCTTGGGGTATTAATATAGGGATCTTACCAATCAAGTGGAAGGTGCCCAAATAATACTCCTCGTATAAATATTTGGGTAAAATGTGATTAAACCGGAAGACATGCATCATGTGCCCAATTAAAGGCTTAATCCAGTGTGATTGAAGAAAATTAAGAGAAGTAAATCTTAATTCAAATGAAGGGACATAAAGGAAACTAAGAGAAGTCAAATTACTTAATTTCAAGGAAATTAAGTAAAATAGACTGGCTTAATTTCAAGGAAATTAAGTAAAATAGACTGGTTTAATTTCAAGGAAATTAAGTAAAATAGACTGGCTTAATTTCAAGGATATTAAGTAAATAAACTGGCTTAATTTCAAGGAAATTAGGTAAATAGACTGGCTTAATTTCAAGGAAATTAGGTAAGATAGACTAGCTTAATTTCAAAGAAATTACGTAAAATAGACTGGCTTAATTTCAAGGATATTAAGTAAAAAGAACTGGCTTAATTTCAAGAAAAGAAATTAGGTAAAGGAAAGATTGGCTTAATTTCAAGGAAATTAAGTAAAGAAGACTGGCTCAGTTTTAGGAAAGGAAATTAAGTAAGGATAAGCACAGACTTAATTTCACAGAAATTAAGTAAAGTGAGCAAAGACTTAATTTCACAAGAATTAAGTAAAATTAGTAAAGACTTAATTTCACAAGAATTAAGTAAATTAGCACAGACTTAATTTCACAAGAATTAAGTAAATTAGCAAAGACTTAATTTCACAAGAATTAAGTAAAATTGGCAAAGACTTAACTTCACATGAATTAAGTAAAATTAGCAAAGACTTAATTTCACAAGAATTAAGTAAATTAGCAAAGACTTAATTTCACAAGAATTAAGTAAAATTGGTAAAGACTTAACTTCACATGAATTAAGTAAAATTAGCAAAGACTTAATTTCACAAGAATTAAGTAAAGTCAGCAAAGATTTAATCCAAAGATGATTAAGTAAAATCAGACAAAGGGCTTAATTTCAAGGAAATTAGACAAAAGACTGAAAGAACACTAAAAGAAGACTGAAAAGAAGACTGAAAAAAGACTGAAAGAAGACTGAAAGAAGACTGAAAGAAGACTGAAAAGAAGACTGAAAGAAGACTGAAAATAGACTGAAACAAGACTGAAAGAGAAGACTGAAACAAGACTGAAAGAAGACTGAAAAGAAGACTGAAAAGAAGACTGAAAGAAGACTGAAAGAAGACTGAAAGAAGACTGAAAATAGACTAAAAGAGAAGACTGAAACAAGACTAAAAGAGAAGACTAAAAAAGATTGAAAGAAGACTGACTTAATTTCAAGGAAATTAGGTAAAAGAAGACTGGCTTAGTTTCAAGGAAATTAAGTAAAGAAAAGACTGGCTTAATTTCAAGCAAATTAGGTAAAGGAAGACTGGCTTAGTTTCAAGGAAACTAAGTAAAGAAAATACTGGCTTAGTTTCAAGGAAACTAAGTAAAGAAATGACTGGCTTAATTTCAACGAAATTAAGTAAAGGAAAGACTGGCTTAATTTCAAGGAAATTAATTAAAAAACACAGGCTTAATTTCAGGAAAGGAAATTAAAAAATAAAGAACTTAATTCAGGGTAATTAAGTGAGGTCAATAAAAGGCTTAATTCAGGGTAATTAAGTAGAATAAAGAACTTAATTCAAGGTAATTAAGTGAAGTCGATAAACAACTTAATCTAAAAAGAGATTAAGGAAAACAATAAAAGGGCTTGATTTATAAAAATTGAGTCAATAAAGGGAAGGAAATAATGAAGTGGCTTAATCTAAATAAAATTAAGTCGAAATAAAAGCAATAGCAAATTGGCCTAACCCGGACAATTGAGTAAAGAAAATACGTAACAATTTGGCATAAAACGAAGAACTAAGTAAGGTTAAGTATAAAGTTAGGCATGAAAAGACTAAGGCTTAAAAGGAATTAACCAACTATGGAAACCCGAAGTCAGTTCTAGACCAGTTAGTGCCATCGTTTCGACGGGCGTCGTGGGGGTGCTAATCCTTCCCCATGCGTACCTGACTCCCGGACCATAGACTCTGGTTAAGCGGACTGTATTAAGTTTAGTATTACCTAATTAGGTTAATATTAGACTTAATAATTGGATAGGTGGCTAATCACACCTAGGTTAAAAAAGATTAGTGGCGACTCCCCGTAAGAACCACAGACGATAGATTCCCCCGTCGGGCCTTTGGCCACGTTGCGACAGCTCAGCTGTAGACACCCCTTTTTAATTGATATCCTTTTAATAAAATTACCAGGGGCATTTTTGTTATTTTCGCCTCAAGGGTATTCTGGTCATTTTCACCCCTAGGGTTTTTTAGTCATTTTTGCTTCAGGGGCATTTTTGTCAAAGTTTGTTGGTCCAAAGCCTTAAACCATTAAAAAGTAATAATAGAAATAATAATGGATAAAATATGCCTTTTAGTTGTTTGGTTCTTAATAAACTCGAGATCATAGGTACATAAAGGAATGATAAAGGATAATTAGCTTTATTTCATCAACGGTATACAAATATGGGAATAAATAAGCTAGTTAATAGTAGCACAAGAGCTAAGATACAAAGTTGTTATTCATTAGACTTGAATATAAATCCATCAAAGGAAATCATAAAGAATTCACACTCTCATCTGCACTATCCTAGTGTCAATAAGATGCAAAAAGAGAAACAAAGCTCAAGTGACTCCTCATCTTCCTCTCTTCTTTGCGCCATGTTTTCCTTTCAAACTCTCAAAGTTAAGAAGTTGGGGGCTAATCTAGATAACCTGCAGAGAAAGATGAAATGCAAGAGACTGAAATAAAATGTGCCCTCCAAGCTCAAGGCTGGACACCATGAATTGATGAGAGCCGAGAGAAGGTTCGAAGGGCATAGATGGAATGCAAGGACAATGCAGCAACATAAAACAAAGAAACACTCAAGGGTTGCATGTACCCATGCGTTGAAGATTTTTTTGGAAGACCTCATGTGCAGAGCTGTGCATGAGAGGAATGGGGAGCATACAACGAGAGCCATGTAATTACAGCAAAAATGCAAGGATGGAATGAAAGATTTTTGTAGGCCTTAGGGATTGGGAGGATCAAGATCAAATTCCAGATCTCAACACCCCATCAAGGCCATAAGAAGTGAATGCATGCAGAATGCAAGCTGCTAAGGCAGAAAAGATGAAATATGAGACATGACAAGCAATGGATTCCAACAGTGATTAAGTAACACATGCAGAAGGAAGTTGGCACTAGATAGGGCAACACAACAACACACAACAACAATATTCATCAAAGAATGACAATTCAACAAAGCATTCAATGTGCAATTGAAACCACTCAAGTTCAGTTCAAAAGCAAATAAGTGACAATGATGGTCATCCAATAAGCAAGCAAGCAAGAAATGCAAAACAGGCAGGATAAAAAAATTGTAAGCAGGGCACATCCAGACTAATTTTTAGTCATTTTGAGGCTCAGACACTTGACACAGCAAATAAGCAAGTTCTCAAAGGAAAATACATCACAGTGCACTTACTATGAATACAAGACAGTTAACCAAAGCATTCAACAAAGCAGATCATGAACTGAGTTAGCAGCAGCCTCTTCACTCGCAAATCAAAGTTGGTAACAATGTAACAACAAGGAATTTATATCCGCAGAGTCAAAGCTATTCAGAATAAACTCGAAATGGGCAAGAAAGTCAACCATGCAAAGTAAAAAGAAACATAACACCATTTTTCAGTAGTATGCAAGACAAGCACAAGGAGATGGCATCTAGACAAAGTACAGCCTATGGAATCAAGTCATGGATATGGGAAAGATGCAAGATCAAAGGGGTAACATTCAGTGACAATTTAGAAGCATTATATGAAAGGGGAAAGCTCAAACAGGTTCGATACAGTAGACCTGAGAAAATGCAGAGACTAATGAAGACCAAGACAATGGCTAACATAGTAATAGGTTGAAACAAAGACAGAGACAAGTGCATTCATGGCACCCCACATAGATATCATTAATTTGCTGCATCTTATAGCTTCAGTTGCATTTTAGTGCTGAGTATGCATTTTATTCAGACTTAATCAAGAAGAAAAGCATTTAGCAATCTTTCAGAGTTCAATTAATATTGTGCATTCAGGTAACATGCATAGCAATGGATTTTCGGTTAACTTTAGGCAAGTCATAGGAGACAGAAGCAAAAACCATGGGAATAAGCATATAGTATGCAAAACTTTATAGCATTTAACATCCAGCAGGGCACATTTCAGCATGATAAATAAGTTTCTTGGACATTGCATTTAGTTTATGTCGAGTTAGTTCAAAGCATACATGGTTATATTAGTAGCATTTTGTAGTCCATAAACCAGCAAGGAATTCAGTCCAATCCAACAATCAACAATGCCCAAATTCGGTCAAATACACAAAGAGAGGGAAGATTCGTTACCTTGCCAGCGCGACATCCAACTCAGCATCTCCTTGCTTTAGAAAAGACAAAACGAGGGAAGGAAATTTCAAGGAAACAGAGGAAGGTGATGACTCACCTCATTTCCCCGCTCCAATCTTATCTGGTTAAAACACCTGCGCCATACAGAGACAAATATCAGGAAGCGCCTAGAAGAAAATTAGGAAATTGGGGATAAGAAGAAATAGTTGGCGAATAAGGGTAGCTGGCAAGGGAGCAGGTGAAGAATCTTATCTTTAAAAAGAAAAGAGGTCTCATAATTCAGGGGGGAAGGAAAAAGGAGAAAGAAAAAATGCCGTCAAAATTGCTCCTCCATTTTTGAAAAAAACACAGAAAAAGAAAAGTGAATTTTTAGTACAACCAGAAAGTCCTCTGCTTTCAACTTATTGAATACACATAGCTCCCATAGAAGCTACATAAGATAATCGGGATTTGAAGGTATTTGAGGGAAGAAGGTTAGGGTTTATGCAAAAAGATTCGGGGCTTTTGGTTGGGGTAGTTCGTGGATCATTTTAATCAGTGGAAATAATGAACTCGAGGCGGGGATCAACATACTGAAAATTCAGCTCGATTTGACGGTCGGTTTCAAAGATCGGAAGGGAAGAAAGGACGTTCGATGGGGCTTTGCTTGAGGCATTTGTAGGCTGATTTTGGGAAAACGATGACCAGATCCGAGTTCGTGATGAGACAGAGGCCCGATCTGGAGATTCTGGCGCCCAGCCAACGGTAATCGGAGTTCCGTCATGGTAGTGACGATTCCTGACGCGGTAAAGGGTGGCAGCTAGGGTTTGGGGCCAAATGAAGCTTTCAGAAAGAAGAAGAAGTGACGGCTTATATAGTGGCGTACTGTGTCAATTAAAACGGCACCGTTTCAGGGTTGGGCCAAATGGAGTTCATCAATTCAGGTATTCTCCTTCTCTTTAGTTCAATTAAGCCCCTGATTCGTGAATAAACTTCACAATTAGGTCCCTGCGTCTTGAGTTTGTTTTAATTTAGTCCTTAATTTAAGGTAATTAAGTCAATTAAACCATAAGTAAAGTTATTTAGGCAACTTATTTATTAGTTATGATAAAGAAATTAACAAAACTTTTGGAAATATGTTATATTCATGCATGTTAAATTCTTTAAATGTTGTTGACATTATACTCATTTGAGAAAGTTAAATTGACACCGATGATGGAATAATTAAGCAAAATGTGACAATACTTGTCCATTTTAATCTTAATCTCCTAGACTTGGGGCATTAATTTGGGGATCTTACCAATAAAGTGGAAGGTGCCCAAATAATTCTCCTCGTATAAATATTTGGGTAAAATGTGATTAAACCGGAATTCATGCATCATATGCACAATTAAAGTCTTAATCCAGTGTGACTGAAGAAAATTAAGAGAAGTAAATCTTAAGTCAGCAAAATTAGGGAAAATAAAAGAAATTAAGAGAAGTAAATCTTAATTTAGTGAACTGAAGGGACATAAAGGAAATTAAGAGATGTGAATCTTAATTCATAGAAATTAAGTAAAAATAGCAGTCAAAGGACTATATTCATAGAAATTAAGTGGGAGCGACAATTAAAAGACTTAATTCATAGTAATTAAGTAAGAACATCATAGCACAGGCTTAGTTTGAAGGAAACAAGGTAAAGAAAAGGCAGGCTTAATTTCAAGAAGGCTTAGTTTCAAGGAAACTAGGTAAAGAAAAGAGACTGGCTTAATTTCAAGTAAAGAAATTAGGTAAAGAAAGATTGGCTTAATTTCAAGGAAATTAAGTAAAAAAGACTAGCTCAGTTTTAGGAAAGGAAATTAGGTAAGGATAAGCACATACTTAATTTCACAAGAATTAAGTAAAATTGACAAAGACTTAATTTCACAAGAATTAAGTAAATTAGCACAAACTTAATTTCACAAGAATTAAGTAAATTAACAAAGGCTTAATTTCACAAGAATTAAGTAAAATTGACAAAGACTTAATTTCACAAGAATTAAGTAAAATTAGCAAAGACTTAATTTCACAAGAATTAAGTAAAGTCAGCAAAGATTTAATCCAAAGATGATTAAGTAAGATCAGACAAAGGGCTTAATTCCAAGGAAATTAGGCAAAAGACTGAAAAGAAGACTGAAAGAAGACTGAAAAAAAAAAGACTGAAAGAAGACTGAAAGAGAAGACTGAAACAAGACTGAAAGAGAAGACTGAAAAAAAAAACTGAAAGAGTACTGAAAGAAGACTGACTTAGTTTCAAGGAAATTACGTAAAAGAAGACTGGCTTAGTTTCAAGGAAATTAAGTAAAGAAAAGACTAGCTTAATTTCAAGGAATTTAGGTAAAAGAAGATTGGCTTAGTTTCAAGGAAACTAGGTAAAGAAATGATTGGCTTAATTTCAAGGAAATTAGGTAAAGGAAAGACTGGCTTGATTTCAAGGAAATTAAGTAAAAAGACACAGGCTTAATTTCAGGAAAGGAAATTAAGTAAAATAAAGAACTTAATTCAGTGTAATTAAGTGAGGTCAATAAAAGGTTTAATTCAGGGTAATTAAGTAGAATAAAGAACTTAATTCAAGGTAATTAAGTGAAATCAATAAAGAACTTAATCAAAAAAAGAGATTAAGCAGAACAATAAAAAGGCTTGATTTATAAAAATTTAGTCAATAAAGGGAAGGAAATAATGAATTGGCTTAATCTAAATAAAACTAAGTCAAAATAAAGGCAATAGTAAATTGGTCCAATCCGGATAATTGAGTAAAAAACGCCAGTAATAATTTAGCATAAAACGAAGAACTAATTAAGGCTAAGTATAAAATAGGGCATGAAAGATTAAGGCTTAAGAGGAGAATTAACCAACTATAGAAACCCGTAGTTAGTCCTAGACCAGTCAGTGCCGTCGTTTCGACGGGCGTCGTGGGGGTGCTAATCCTTCCCCACGCGTACCCGACTCCCGAACCATAGACTCTAGTTAAGCAGACCTTGTTAGGTTTAATATTACCTTCAAGCTAAGGTTAATATTAGACTTAATTGGATAGGTGGCTAATCACATCTAGGTAAAAAAAGATTAGTGGCGACTCCCCGTAAGAACCTTAGCTAAACAGAAGTTTCCCGCCGAGCCTTTCGCACGTTGCGACAGCTTGGCGACTCCACTGGGGACCCGTAAGTATCCAAACAGAAGTTTCCCGCCGGGCCTTTCGCACGTTGCGACAGCTTGGCGACTCCGCTGGGGACGTTTAGAGAGTCAAACTGAACACTGGTTTAGAACTAACTAGGGTTTCATAATTGGTTAAGTGTTAATCGCCTTTTTCTTTTTTATGCCTATATGTTTAATCTTGCACATATATGTCATGCTTATCCATTAATAAAGATGCATTCATACATATATATCTTGCTTAACCCCGTATCTAGTTTGTTGTCATTGGGGGTAGTTTAGTAATTTAGATTGGGAGAGGTCAGGAAGGTTTGTTGGTTCCTTCACACGAGCACTAAGTAACTTGCATTAGCATTACATGAGTTTATACTGGAGCTCTAATCCTGTTAGGAGGAGGCAAAGTAGCTAGCCCTCGTGTGACGATAGTCACCGTGCGGGTTTGTAGTGAACACCTCCACTCAGACTGAATCCTTTCCAGTGAGCTCATAGTGGGTGAGGAACGGAGGCCTTACTAGCCAAGAACTGGCGTCAGTAAGGACAGTGTGGAAACCTTCAGATCTAGTATAAAACCCTCACCCAGCATGTAGATACCCAAATACCCAGCCTAGGTAGAGCCAATCCCATGATAGTAAACCGAGGTACACAAAAGGAACACTTCTTACCTTGCCTACCTCGCTTTGCAAAACTGGATCGAAGAGTGAGCAATCGTATTGCTCACAATAAGTAGACCAACCTGCCCCAAGGCAACATATTTGCCAAGTTTTATGGAAAAAGGTTTTTACAAAGCAAGTGGGACACTTCTTTCCAAGCTTTTTTTTAGTTATCAGTTGCTTACCCTTATATATATACTCCTAAGTATGACTAACACTTTTCCTTGTCCTCTTATTTTCCTCTCATTTCATCTTAACATCATGCATTTGTCGGATTTGCCAAACTACAAATGGGATCAAAGATGCTCGATTTAAGCCCAAAAAGGGGCACCCGTGCAGATTTCACGGATCGTTGGATCTAGTTCAAGATATCGCTAGATAATCTTTATTGTGATTATAAATGAGAAATTTTGTTCAAAAAAAATCTCTCTTGAGAATCATGTATTAAGCCTTCTTTTGTCCTCATTGTCCGATGGAAAGTGTTTAGATGCCTCGTCCATGTACACACCTCATTTCATTCAAGGATAGCATCATTACTCATGTTATAACTTGTCATAACATTCATCTGCATCATTTGCATAAAGGCAAGAACCCTGATTATTCACAGAATTGTAAATGGTCACGACTTTTAGCTTGTGGAAGTTCCTACCAAATTGTGGAGGGACTCCACACCTTTAAAAATCTTAACTACCTTTTGTCCCCATTTGTCCGGTGGCAAATGTTTAGATGCCTCATCCATGTACAAACCTCATTTCATTCAAGGATAGCTCATGTTATAATTTGCCGTAACATTCATTCGCATCAATTATAAATGGCAAGAACCCTGATTATTCACAGAATTGTAAATGGTCACGGCTTTTGGCTTGTGGAAGTTCCTACCAAATTGTGGAGGGACTCCACACCTTTAAAGATCTTAAATAACTTGGTAAATAATAAAAATGGTAATGGCTAACTCGATGCAGGGAATATCCTTTCACACGATCAGATCAGACTAGAATGGAAGAGTACGTAGCTAGACTACAACAGGTTGTACAAGCCCAAGAAGAATTGAGATGAGATACGAAGAAGATGACGGCAATGATGCAGCAGTTGATAGAAGAGAGAGAGGTAGTGAAGGAAGCCCTAAACACAGAGGACATTTTCAGAGACCTATCCAGAATCGGTATTTGATTCTTTGTGGTCCTATATTTGCAAATAACTGCATCTATCTCTTCTTGTTTTGCAGGTTGCATCGTGCATCCACATGCATTTTACATCTTCACAAGCACAATCGAGCATGCATATCCATACATTCGTTTGCCATGTCATACATCTTTTTCATGCATATTAAATTGATAGTTTGCATTTCCATTCACATTTTCAATAGTTTTCAAGTTGTCATCCGCTTGTATATACGCTCATGCATACATTATATATTAGGCAATCATTTGTATATATCATACATTATATATTAGGCAATCATTTGTATATATCATGCAACCATCATGCATTGCTCATGTAGATCACTATTAGATGTTGCTTGTTTTCTACTTGCTTTATTGGAATCTAACATTGCCAGAGAAGCATAAGAAGCCTAAGAGTGTATCGATCGCAGCTAAGTCAGAGGTTGGGTAACCTAACAAGGCACATGGTCAAGCTGATGGTAAAAAAGCCAAAACGTGCCAGTAAAGTCGCTCTCGCTCAGACGTCTTGTCAGTAAATAGAGGGCTTCGGGATTGCCGGGCAGAAAAGTCGAAGATAAGAGCAGAAGATCTTAAGTGGTTTCTCAAGGGTCACACAACTCCAGATCAGTCACAAAGGGGCAACGAAAGCCCATCTCAGGAGGACTTTTGTCACGCCACGACCCGGAAGTCGAGCACGGACAACCGCCATGTCACCTCGAAACACGTGCCGGCCGGTCACGCACTCCGAAGCAACACGAAGCGTCAATATCAGACTAAAAACAATAAAAACGAGAACGTAGAATAAATTTGAAATACCCGAGTTTATAAATCAGAGTAAAAGCGAAATCGTCAAAAAACCGAGATAATAAAAGTATTTTAGATTGAAAACCAAATCAAATCCAAATAGTGAGTTAGTAAATAAGAAACAAGATACGAGGAATGACAATAAACAAAGACAATGCCAGTGGGACCCGTCATGTAGTGAGAAGTACCTCTAAGAGCAGTAAATACATCCTATGCCACCGACTCGACCGCCAGAGGGATCGCAGAATCCTAACTACCCTGAAAACACAACAAGAATTTGAAGAGGTGAGTACACGAATGTACCCAGTGACTGAGCCACCCTCAAAAGAGGACCAGAAGAGGGTGGGGTGCACTCACAACCAAAACACTTTATAAAACAATTCTAATAAAACAATCGGTGATAACAAAACCATGTATTTAAAACCAATTCTCGATCTAAAACCAGGGCTGCCATCAAAACATAATCCGAAGTNACTGCCCGAGTCAACCTCCGGAACCGTCAGGGGCAAATCTGTCATATCAGTTGTCTTAAAAAACTCCTGCCCGTCCCC
>AWWV01008378.1:0-14577 GCA_001974805.1 Corchorus capsularis
CTTCCAGGCTTCTTTTCTCTTGGTAGTGGAGGCTGAATAGGGTCAAGTCCAGTTTGCACCCATTCATGTGAACCATTTATTGGTTCCAGATTGTACTTATAAGTCTCAAGGTATGTCTTCTTACTGTAATAGTAATGGAGGAAATCATCTGGATCATCCCATTGTGGTAGATAGCACGACATGCATGGGCACATGGGATGCCAGTAATTTGCCACAGTCGACAAGAACATTCCCTTTTCTCCAAGTTCACAGTAAACTGCCAAGGCCCCTTCTTAATCTCACATCCTCCATCACCATTCCAGACCATCCGCCACTCAACTGCTTCATCCTTTTGTTCATCAAATTTTGCCTTAACCAGAGGGCCATAATCATGCTTCCATTTTTCTGCAAATTTCCTTTTTTGTACAATTCTCTCCATGGTTTGTATTCTGATGTCTTCCAACATTGTAATCATGCTTTTCATCCTTGCTTCCAAGATAATACTATTGAAAGCTTCACAACAATTGTTGTCCACTATATCACACTTGCACTTCTCTCCAAAAAAAGCCCTAGTCCAATGCTTAGGGTGTTTCTGCTTAGCAAGCAATTCCTTTGCAAGATCCTTGTCCAACAGCTTCAAAACAGCAACACGATCGAGCCATTCTCTCTCTGTTCTAGCTTTCACAATACCCCAAAAAGCCCGCTCAAATGCTTTTCCACTTTTCCTCCCAGACCAATTGGCAAACACGTGCCTTGCACAATTCCTATGTTCAGACTTAGGGAGCTCATCAAGAATAGCCCTCTTAAGACCCTACAATAAAAAGGCACATGAAAATGCACATATGAAACCCATGCACAATAACTACAAAAGTAATAACAAAAATTTTGGAAAGAAAATACACTGACTAACCTTTTGTTGGTCACTCATAACAGTGAATTCAAAGCCATCCTCAAGGTCCAAGTCTTTTTTTAATAAGTTGAAGAACCAGCTCCAAACGTCAGAGTTTTCAGTTTCCACCACTGCCCATGCCACAGGGTACATCTGGTCATTTCCATCCTTACCCACAGCAGTTAGCAACTCACCATTGAAAGGGCCTTTTAGAAAGCACCCATCCACCCCAAGAATCCTCCTGCACCCAGCTTTCCATCCCTTTTTTAGTGCAGCAAAACAAACATAAAATCTCTTGAATATTGGAGGGGAGTCTGGTGTGGTTCTGCTAACTCCAACCTTCACAGTGCTGCCAGGATTCTTACTTACCAGTTCATTGGCATAATCCCATAACTTACCAAATTCTTCAACAAAGTTCCCAGCAAGCTTCTCTTTAATCATTTTTCTCGCCCTGACACACATACTTTCACTAATATTCACATGCAATTCCGAGGAAGCTCTCTCCATAAAATCTTTAATCTTCATCTTTGGGTTAATTCGATAAGCTTGCATAAAATGCTTGGCTATGACTTCAGTAGATACCATCTTGTTCTTGAAACTGCGTTCACATCTGTGCTTGGACTTAATTGACTTCACTTGGAAACCCCTCGCCGCTTCAGAAGTACTGGCATGTATCCTCCAAGGACACTTCTTAGAAGTTTTGCACTTAACTGTGCATCTTTTTGGTTCATTTTTCAGGAATCTCACTTCTTTTCTGCTTTCAATTGAATACTGCCTAATGGCCTCCTTAAAAGCAATGTTATCAACAAAGACCATGCCCTTCTCAAACCTGCATTTAACATCTGACCTCTCTCTAAACTCAGACCATCTACTTTCCCTCCTCTCACCATCCTCATGCTCAGAATCTTCATCACTTTCGATAAGGCTGCCAAAACCACTACCATAACCGTCCTCACTGTTTTCAAATGATTCATCACTACTTTCTGTCAAATTTGGCGCTGATTCATTATTATCAACAGCTACTTCACCCAATGGATCATCATTAAACACAGCTGCTGCTTCTAATTTCTCTCTCTCTTTTTTCTGTTTTTTCTTAAGAACCCTATCCCTAACATATATCAGTTCTGGATCATTACTACCCTCATCAAAACACCTTACTGTTACAGCATAAACCTTGTCAGGGGCCAGCTCATTATCTTCTTCTTCAACTGAGGTTGGGTTCTCCTCAATTAATTCTGCTATCTCATCAAAGTTTCTGTTAGAAACTTGATGATCCTCCAAGTCATCATTACCCTGTCCCACACCATTCAATTCTTCAAACCCCAAGTCAGCACCTAAATCTTCCAATAACTGCTCAAACTCGTTAACTCCAACAGCTGCACTTAAATCATTACTATTTTCTTCAACCACCACAACCTCAACCACTTCATCATCAGCATTAATTTCTTGCACCACATCATTGCCGCCTACCTCAGGATACAAACTACTATCTTCTACATACAAAGTCAATGTTCTTGACTTTTCCCAAAAGTCCAAGAAGCTACGAATCCCTTTATCATCTACTATTAACCTAAGACCATCCTCAAGACTTCTCTCAGTATCATGCCAGTAAACCATTGCACCAGAAGGACACCTTAATTTTTTCTCAACAATACCCCTAAGCTCCTTAAATGACATAGTATCACGATTGTCAACTGCCCTGATCCTTCTCCCGCCTACATACTTAAGTTCAGGTTCTCTATAAAACCTCCCTCCATAGTATATAACAAGGTACTTACTAATACCATCATCATCCTCAGTATGACACTCCTCAAGTGACATCTGCAGTTTCTAACCCAATAACTTACATTAATAAAACGACATAAATATTGTTGCATATATAAATAAACGTTACTACACTTAATAAACAAAAGGAAATATTGAATTCAAATGTAAAGGAATCTACATGTAAAGGAAATATTGATTTGAATAAACGTCACCACACATAATAAACAAACAAATGGAAATAAAAAGAAAGAAGAAAGGTAGGAAAGTGGGGCAAACCGACAAAGGAGTAGAATTGTGTCACTTTCCCCGCCACACAAATTACTTACCCCATCTAAAATCTAAATCTTCATTGTTTAATGCATAAAAGCATTGGAAATAAGGGTGTATATATATATATATAGAGGTGCCGTATATATCTATATAGATATTATAGACAAAGCAAGCAGGGAACACCATTGTAGGACTCTGCCTCCAACAAGGCCATTAGAGGGGTCTCATATTCTTGTGAATATAAAAAAGAAAACGACCACACATGCTTCAACAATGGCAGACATAAGGGACCACTGTGAATCTTTTATTCTTAGCAAACTTTGACAAATTCAATAATCAAGATGAACAGTAACAAAACCCATCCTAAATCACATTAAGAGACCCTAAATACTATTATTTTAAACATTAATCAAGCGCAAATCCACGATTAGCCCTTAAGCCCAAACTTTTAACACAGAAAAATTAGATAAACAAAGCTAAACTCTCACCTTTTTCGAATCGTAACAACGCCTAGAACCTCTCTTGAATCACTTGATCTTCAAATCCTTCAGCTTTTTCGCAATTTCTGAAGGGGAATCTCGTATGCTTTTCAAGTTTTTCAGATTGATTTCCAATCCCTAAAATGACTAACCTAAACCCATCGATAAAATAAGAAGCAGAGTTGAAATGTTTTTCTTTTATTTTTCGTTTTTTATTTTTTTGGTTAATTAGGATTTATTTTAATTAGTTAATTAATAATTCCGGCAAAAAAATAGCTACTTAATCTTCGGGGGAAAAATATTTTGTCCACGTGGCAGCCACGTGGACAGTGACGTGGCTTGGCCACGTGGCTTTTGAGCCACGTGGACAGATGACGTAGTCATATTTGACGGAACAAATGACAGACGTTAGAAAAAGGGCCTATTTGGCCGAAAGTAGGAGTTTAGGGGTTTATTTGGCTGCAATAAAAGTTCAGGGGCTTATTTGACGGTTGGGTGTAAGTTCAGGGGTGAATTTGACCATTTAGCCTTTTTTAAATTAATATATATTCGTCAGTAGGTGATTTCTATCTGCTGTAATTTACATATAGAATTAACCTCTTTTTGGTTTTGGGTAACCTCTATACCTAAGTAGTAATTAGGTGAAAATGTTTAAACTCAAAAATGGAGCAGTTGAATCAATATTAAATTGGGAAAAGCTACGAGTACTTATAAGATTTGTACTTAGCAATAACACTTACAATTTTTTATCTTAAATTTATAATTCTCCAAACAACTAAAAAATATATCATTGTATCTTTCTTTGAGATAAATATATCCTTCTATCTAAACACCTAAATATCCCTTATATTTGTAGTAAATGCTATTTCTAAGTGCAAATTTTAAGTACTTATAGCCTCTTCCTATTAAATTTTAGTAATAATGAGCGTTTTGAAGCGAAATTTAAGTTTATTAAGTTTTGAATTTCGATAGTTTATTTACGGTTTAATGCTCTTTTTGTCCGTTGAACTTGTAGGATTTTGACGTTTCATCCTTTAAATTTTAATTTTGGACATTTTGTCCATTTAATTTACAATTTGGAGCCATTTTAGTCCCTCTCAAACGATATTGCATATGTGGCAATGCCACGTCAGCGTCTTGATCTAACGTGGCCTTGCCACGTGGCATTTTGGTCCAATTTAGCATAGTCACGTGGCATTTTTGGTCCGACATGGCATTGCCATGTCAGCAATACCGTTTGAAAGGGACTTAAATGATTCCAAATTGTAAATTTAGGGTGCAAAACGTCCAAAATTAAAGTTTAAGGGACAAAACGTCAAAATCATACAAATTTAGGAGACAAAAAGGGTATTAAGTCATTTATTTACAAGACGAAGTATAATTCACCTTAACCTCATGAATTACATTATTCGAAACATGATCAGATGGTGAATTTGATAAGTGAAACATTTCAACTTTTGCAGCCTTTTAAAATAAGTGAAACAATTACAAAACCAATGCAATTTTACTCTTTTTTCCATATATACCCCTAAGTGTTGATTAAAGTGGTTGAATTTTAAGTGGTCTTGGAAAGTTGGGAAAGGAGAGAAGATTTATTAAATAATTGTTTATAAAAATTTGTGAAGGGTAATTATGCCATTTTAAGTAAGTTTTTATTAAATCTAAAACCAACTAATCATTGCCTAGGTCTATGTAATATTTCTAGTGTTTCACTTATTTTGAATGGAAGGGAGTATTATACAATAATTATCAATGAGTTGAAAAAACAGTGATTCCAGCTTGACTCCAGGAAGGTCAAAAGTCAAGAAAAGGTAAAGAAAGTGAAGTGAATGACCAATTTGGACCTGCCATTTTTATTGATTCACCAAATCTTCTATTCTTTTCTTCTTCTGACATCTAATCTACCCTCTACCCCTTACTTCACACAAAGTCCCTGACCCTATCTGATCACTTCCCACCTTCTAAAGCAGAGCAAATGTCAATACAAGACACTAGTATAAGATATAGCAGCAAAGTTGTGAATTTTCAAAGTCTTCAAAACCCCATCTTTTGAGAAAAAGAAAAAACCAAAAGAAATAGTATATAGAAAAATCTTCTTCTTCTTCTTCTTCTTCTCTCTCCATGCTTGTTATCATCATCATTGCGCTGCTCTTTAAACAATAAGCATAGTGTAAATGGTGCAACTGCTGCTCTCCCTTCAAAGCCACTAAGCTTTGATTTCTTTAACAGTGAGACTGTAATCAATTTTCATGGAGTTAGATCTTGAAAACCCTTTAACTAATTTCAATGACTTTTGCCCTGTTGCTGCTGCTGCTACTACTTTCCCTTCCCTCTTCCTTGTTGAATCCGACCATATGCCCTCACCCAATTACGTTGACACTGTCAAAGCTAGAGATCTTGATGTTTCTTTCAGACGACAAGCCATTTGTTCAATCTCACAGGTACTGAATTAAACAACCAACTCAGTTCAAAGTAACTTGTAAAGTCTCTTGTTTATGCTGAATTTGTGGTGTTTTGTTCCAGCTTTCTTGCAAATTCGACCCCTTTTTATCATATCTTGCTGTCAATTATCTCGACCGGTTCTTATCAAGCCAAGGAATGCCGGTAAGGAGTTTTCAGCCTTGTTTGTAAACTGTAGCTCTTCATTGAATATATATACTGCAAAAATAACAAGGATCTGACTGAAACTTGATGCTGCTGCAGCAACCTAAAACATGGGTTTTCAAACTTGTTGCATTGTCTTGCGTCTCTTTAGCTGCCAAGATGATGAAAACAGAGTTCTCCCTTGCCGATTTTCAGGTAAATTTTCGTCTTGTTAAAGACAGAAACAGAAACGACTTCGACGTTGCTAATTATTACTGAGAAATTTTTGTACGGACGACGGGGCTTATCTGAATGTTTTATCTGTATAATATAGGGCGATGAAGTTTTCATATTTGATGCGCAAACAATTGAACGAATGAAATATCTAATCCTGGGAGCATTAAAATGGCGAATGCGTTCAATCACTCCTTTCTCTTTCATCTCCTTTTTCATTCCCTTCTTCAAGCTCAAGGACCCTCCATTAAGGCAAGCCCTCAAAGATCGAGCTGTTGAAATCATCTTCAAAGCTCAAATGGGTAGGTGCCTTCAAAATTTCCAAATAATTCAGCTATTTATGGTGCATTATATTGTTTCCTTCCTCAAAAAACTCACAAAAAACGTTTTTTCTATTAAATGTGAAATAGATATAAAGCTTTTAGAGTTCAAGCCATCAATAATTGCTGTATCGGCACTTCTCTCTTCCTCCCATGAACTATTTCCCCTGCAATTCCCCTGTTTCAGAAAAGCTATTTCCAGCTGTTCATATGTAAATAAGGTAATCTGATTTTCTGATGAATTCTTCCAAGTCATACCATATTTACCATGCATTTAAATTTAAAACCAACCAACTGATGATTATATTATTTATTTTATTTCATGTCTGTCATAAATGTAGGACTAAACAACCATTTTCCCTTGTAGCATTTGGATGTTTTGTCCCCTTGGATATCAATTTTGGACATTTTGTCCCCTTAACTTCAATTTTGAGACGTTTTACGCCCTTATGCTAACGGTACCGTTAAACCGATGGTAATGCCACATCATCAGTTTTGTCCCATGTGGCAATGCCATGTGGGCCGTGTTGGTTTGATGTGGCAATGCCACATGGTAAAAAATGCCATGTGGCATTACCACGTCATCGGTTTAACAGTACCGTTAGTATAAGGGGGTAAAACGTCCCAAAAATTGAAGTTTAGGGGACAAAGTGTCCAAACCCTACAAGTTCAAGGGAGAAAATGGTAGTTTAGTCATAAATGTAGTATTAAACGTCAACATAAATGTAGTATTAAACGTCAATTATTAGTAATGTTTTTTGCCATATATGGGAATTTGGCTGCAGGAAAACATGCTACAATGTTACAATTCAATGCAGCAAGAGATAGCAAAGGAAGGATACGAATCAATATTTGAGATAGTGTCAAGCTCCAACACAGCCGTTAATGTGCTTGACCAACATTTTTCAAGTTCAGAAAGCACCGAAGCAACCAATGGCATTATCACAAACGCCAGCATCTCCATTACTATGAGAACAGAGCGAGACATCAAGAGAAGAAAAATTAACGATTACCGGAAGAATCAAACGGTCCAAATCTCTCAAATCCAGCACTGTTAATCATCATCAGACACAGACAGTGTCAAAACTTTTAAACCAAACATGGCCCCATTTTGAGAGTGACTTATTAGGCCTAGCAAATGGCAGAAGATCAGAAATAAAAAAGGAAAAATTAAGAAGATGAAAAATCGGTTGGAGAGATAGATATGAGAAGTTGATGTTTCATTAGCCAAATTACTTCACTGCTATAATACGTACGTGAATCATTATGGCCAATCCAATCTGTTCCTTAGCTAGATTTTGAATAAGGAAGAAAAAGAGAAGGGAATTTTGTTTCTTTTAGTTTTAGGTACCAAACAAATAGAGGTGGCAAACGGGCGGGTCATGTTGATGTAGCCCAAACAAAGAATAAAGGCTCTCAGAGGCCTAACTATGGAAAACTATTCATCTCGAAAGTAAGAAAAGACAACAGCTAGAAAAACTGTTTCGCTCAAGGTTCCAACAGACGGGTTAGAGTAAGAGTCAGCTATCAATTACTAGTCCGTCCTTGGATTTGTTTCAGGATCTCACGTTAATAGCTCAACAGCGCAGTAAGAAACTTCAACGAATAAGAGATCCCCAAGAGCTTTTAGATAGGCTCACTGTCTGAAAGAGCTGAACCTCTAGGCTGAAGCAGACTCACAATGAACTCTATGTATAGGTTCTCGCTAGCCTTACGTAATCTTTCTTCTCCGCGGGATCTCAAATCTTCAAAGTTGAATATTGAGAATGACTCGTTAATTTGACTGTTTCGGTTGGGGCTTACCGAAGAGCCCCCTTTCTAGTCTGACTGAAGGGGTAAGAAGATGAGTGAGTCAGAGAAGGGGTTGCAATCTCAACCACCAACATCATCCAAGTCATGATCCGATCCGCTTCGTGAAAGCGATTCAAAGGTAATACTTGAAGCTTGGAGTTGAATGCTAGTCTTTAGCTATAGTTTATAGGTGCTTCCGGGACCAACCGAAGAACCCATAGGCGAAATAGATTGGGTACACAGCGAATCCTAAACTTCCTCAAAGACTGGCTAAACGAGTTGGAATGGAAGGAAAGGCCTAGCTCGACGCTGCAAGAACCTCCTCATTAGATCGGGTGCCATATAAATAGTCCACTCTCTCAGGCAACATAGTCTATTCTTCTTCAGCTTTCCCTTAATGATTGAAGGTATAGCGATTGTGGTATAGCGATTGCAGTTACAGTGATGGTATTGTTTTCAAAGTACTCTGAAGTTTAATCTTCTGAAGGTAAAGCTAGTTGTTCACTTGATGCCTTTGATGGCAGTTCCTCACGCGCATGTGTTCTAAATCGCATGTGCGAGGAAAGGAAACCTATCAACAAATCCAGCCAGATAGATAATCAATTTACCAGAAACCAACAAGATGCTTAAACTGCTTTACCAGACCTTTCCATTAAGAAGACCAGGCCTTAGCAGCTCTCAAGACAGCACGCACAGGAAAGGGAGACTCTTCAGAATAACCACTAGCGGAACTTCTTAGCGGATAAGACTAAACCGAAGACTCCATTGAAATTCCATCTACAGGGGAAAGCTTGCCATTTCACAGGCAAAAGGGAAAGCTGAATCCACTCCAACTCCAAAGGCGAATGGGCTAGGACTTGTTCTACTAATCGAAGAATCTGCTATCTCCTCTGAGTAATCCGATGGGGGTTAAGGGCAGGGAGTGAGTATGGCTTCACGTCACGAACGATACGGGTTATCGGGTTCGAGTCATTTTTGGGTTCGGGCTTGTATCGGGTTCGGGTTGGATTTGGGTCAGGTTAATTCGGGTTCAGGTTAATTTGGGTTAGGTTAATTCGGGTTCGAGTTGAATTTGGGTCAGGTTAATTCGGGTTCGGGTTGAATTTGGGTCAGGTTCATTCAGCTTCGGGTTCTGTTTGGGTTTTGGCCAGATCATTTACCCATTGTTTCCGGATGAATAATGTCATTACCTTTTTCAAATTTTATGTGTAATTTATTAATTTACATTTTAAACTTATTCATATGAAAAATTATACGGCATAAATGAAATTTTCATAAATTTTCGGATTCGAGTTTTTTCGGATTTGAGCTTTTTCGGGTTCGGGGTTTTTCGGGTTTGAGCTTTTTCGGGTTCGTGTTTTTTCGGATTTGAGCTTTTTCAGGTTCGGATTTTTTTGTGTTCAGGTTCAGACGGGTTCGGATAGTTGACGTTTTTCTAATCAATCAGGTTCAGATCGGGTTCGGGATCAGATTTTCGGACGAATTTTTTCCGGATCAGATTCACTTTGCCACCTCTACAAACAAAGACAAAACATAACTTTGAATTGTAGGGTTGATTTTTATGTTTGTCTGTTAGGTACTACTGTTCGTTGTGTCTCTTGGTTTCTGGCATAAGAATAATAGTGACAGTACTAATACATAAATAATATTATATAATTATTTTATACTAATAAAAGAATTTCTTGGTAGATGAAAATGAAAAATTTTCCAATTCTTTTTTTATTTTATATATCTATATTATATGTATGGCTGGTCCTGGGGTATCGATGCAAGGTACTTTTGGGTATATTATTTTTTTTATATTTACAAGTTAATCTTGTTCGAATCGGATTGCTCACTATGAGGTAAAGTTCTACCGATAATAGTTTTCTTCATTCATAAAAGTCGAACCCGAGACTCTATGCAAGTTACAATCAAAATAGGTTTTGTTCCTTTTAACATGTAGCTTTTAATTCTCCTATCAAATGATGATACTGTGTTAAGTCTAAATTTGAGTCTAAATCTGGTGCAAAATATCTGATTTAAGTTTAAACCCTAAAATTGAAATAAATTGAGTCTAAATAGTTCGGAAAATAGTAATACTCAATTTAAGTCTAAACATAAACAATTAAACTGTAAATATTTACGAGATTTAACAAATTGAAATTATTTTTGATGATCACTGGTCAATATTATATAATACAGTCTTGCTATAGTTTAGATCTAGTTTGGTACTGAGGTTGCAGTTTGAAAAACCTTGGTTTGCGATAAGTGCATTTGAAAATTGTTTTTTTTTTAAATGCAGTAGAAAAATGTAAATAGTATTTGGTATTATTGTGAAAAAATGTGATTGAAGGATAAAATGTTTAAAAAGTATATATTAGTTAGAAAGAAAGGAGAAAGAAAAATTTTAAGATTTTAGTCAAATACCCGAGTTTTTTAGCTCAACTGGTAGTGCATTGTGCCTGAACTGTGAGGTCCTGAGTTCAAATTTCACAGAACGGAATGTGAATTTAGTTTGTAATTTGTTTATTTATATATTTGGTAAGTAGATGATTTATTTATTGACAGTTTCTTAGTTTAAATTAAATTATCGCTGAAATCTCAATTTTGGGCTCAAACTTTAAAAAAATTCTTTAATTAAGGGTCTGCCCTTAAAATGGTTATGTAAGGGTCTTACTTTTCTGATTTGGGTCAGTAAACATCTCATCTCTTCGATTTTGGATCAATTAAAGTCCATTAAATGGCTTTAATTATTCCAAATCGGAAATGTGATTTCTTAGATGACAATTTTTTAAAGGTCAGACCCTTAATCGAGAACCTCCTGAAAGTTTCAACCCTAAATTGGGATTTAAATTTTAACCTTAAAAATATAACTAATTAAAATCGTATAATTCTCTATATATATATATGGTATAAGATAAGAAGTTTGAGAAATGTAACACATTAAAGTCGTGAAAGAAGGAAAAACTCGTAAAGGAGAGATAGATGCTGCAGTAGCCAGATAAAAGAATGGTCCTAGCCAGGGTTGCTGGTTGTAAAGAGATTTCTCTATACATCTAACAAATAACGACCCAGTTGGGTCCATTTTGAGATCTCTGTTCTGGGTGATAGCAACACTACATAAAGGAAAAGTTGGACCACTAGATATATAAACCTTGTTTTTTATTAACAACATTAACACAAAACCCATTCGGTATAATTATACGAATATAAATATAATTAAATTTTTTGAATTTATATGTATGCATGACGTATCCAACTCAGCCAGCCAAATTAAATAGCCTATTATATGTGTATATCCAAATCGTTTTTGTTTGTGCCAATTTTGGGTCTGACTTCATGCAGCAAGTGGTTTCAATTAGGACTAGCCATAATCATGATGGTGCACCACGGATCCGGTGCAATGGCTTCCACCTCCTGTTGCAGTCATGAAGATTAATACGGATGCAGCTTTCATGGCTTCGGGAAACAAGGCAGGATTTGGTGTTGTTCCATAATGCAACAAGTAATTACTCAGAGCAGAGTACCAAGCCCTTGGTGCCTGTTTCAAGCCATAAATGGCTTTCTGCAATTTGCATACATGACCTGCTTTTGTCTTGTCATGAAATAAAGGTGGTTGAGTCATATAGACTTCTTCTTCGAGCTTCCCTTGAAGAAATGCGTTATTGACATCAAATTGATGCAATGGCCAACTGTTGGAGACTGCAAGACACATAATTTCTCTCATTGTAACAGGGTTCACAACTGGACTGAAAGTTTCATTGAAGTCCAATCTAGGTCTTTGAGTAAAGCCCTTAGCAACAAGACGAGCTTTATACCTGGAAATTGAGCCATCATCATTTCTTTTAATCCGAAACACCCACTTACATTTCACAATGGTCCTGTCTTTTGGTGGTGGCACCAGTGTCCAAGTTTGATTCTGTTCAAGAGCTTTAAGCTCATCAAGCATTGCAGCTTTCCATTCTGGTGATTTGATAGCCATAGTGGCACTGGTTGGCTCTGCAGCTTCTGAAATAGGATGCTTGGTGGCAGCAAAGAGCTTTTTAGGCTTAAAGATGTTGTTCTGTGACCTGGTAGTCATGGGGTGTGTTCGTTGAGGCACAATATTAGTGGGAGCAATCTCATTCCGAGGCACAACATCAGTGGCAGCAATCTCATTCTGAGGCATAATATTAGTGGGAACAATAGAATCCAAATGCGTAGAAGTACTCAAAGATGGAGAGTGATTTGTTACCTCAGTATTTCTGCTTTCATATGAGACTTGCACAGGAGAGTTGAGAGAGATGGAATCTGTTGATGGCGTCTGTTGTGACTCTGGTAATTGTTGTAACAGAGGACAATTTTGTAGTGACAAGGATATCAGAGTAAGACTCAATTGGTGACACTAAGTCAGCTGCTGAGGAGTTTGAGAAATTGATCTTGCTGAAAGGAAAAATATTTTCGCCGAACAGAACATGCCTGGAAGTGTAGATCCTGTTTGTTGTTGGATCAAGTCAGTAGTATGCACTCTGGTGCTTTGAATATCTAAGGAAGGTACAAGGTTTGGATTTAGGTTCTAGTTTGTGTGAGTTGTATGGCTTGAGCCAAGGGTAGCAGAGACAACCAAAGGTTTTCAGCTTGGTATAGTTGGGGGTTTCATTGAAAAGCATTTCAAAGGGTGATTTATTGTGAAGCACTGGGGTAGGCAGTCTGTTAAGCAGATAAACTGCTGTTGAAAAAGCATAAGACCAATATGAAAGTGGCAAAGAAGCTTGATGCAGCAGTGTAAGGCCAGTTTCAACTATACTTCGATGCCTTCTTTCCACAACTGCATTGTGTTGTGGAGTATAAGGGGGTGTTTGCAAGTGCTGGATTCCAGATTTCTCAAAGAAGGGTGTCAACTTCTCAAATTCTCCCCCGCAATCTGAGTACACAGACAAAATAGACTCATTAAAATACTTCTCAACCAGAGTTCGAAATTTGGTAAAAATGGAAAAAAACTTCAGACTTTGTTTCAAGGGAAATAGCCATGTGTATTTAGTAAAATGATCACAAAAGCAACATAATATCTGTAACCATTAACTGAAGTGATTCGACTGGGACCCCAAACATTAGTGTAGAGAACTTGCAAAGGTCGAGAAGATTTAATAGAGGAAATATCAAAGGGAAGCTTGTGCATTTTATTACAGCAACAAGAATTACACAAGTTATTGGACAACTTATCAGAACAAGGAAGGGAAAAAGATTGAACCAAAAGACTTTGGACTTTTGAAGAGGGATGTCCTAGCCTTCGATGCCATGTGTTTGAAGGTGCTTTGGTTCCAACAAGTGCTAGAGCATTGTTTGTGATGACAGGCTTGGAAAACTGGAGCTCGTAGATCCCATCTCTACTCTGGCCTCTCGCTAGTGCTTGCCTCGAATGCAGATCCTTCACAAGGTAATGAAAGGGAAGAATTCAACAGATGCTTTGTTAGTTCTACAGAACTTGGAAATTGAAACAAGATTGCGATCTGCTTGAGACACATATAAAACATCTTGTAATTTAAAAGAGCTATTGGGAGAAGAAATAGAAGTAGAACCAGTATGAGAGATTGGGAGGCCAGTTCCATCTCCAATAACCAATTCATCTGTGCCTTGGTACTTGTCATGAATCTCAAGATTTCGCAGATCGGATGTCACGTGATGGGAGGCTCCAGTGTCAAGAAGCCAATTTGCCTGAGGTTTAGAACCTGTGGTTGCCACATGAGATGATAGATAACTCTGACTCTGCTTTGGCTTCAACCGGAAGCACTGTTTTGCTGTGTGACCAACCTTGTCACAATACTGGCACACTGTTTGAGGACTAAAATATTTCTTCTGTACTGGAGTCATATTAGTGCCACTAGACTTCAAAAACTTAGTAGTGCGAGTAACTTGCCTGTGTAAGAAGCTTTCATATTCTGTAAGTTTGTCCAACAGTTCCTCAAAGGAAATAGGGCTCTCACGTGCTCGAATACCAGCTGAAATTTCCTTGTATTCTGGCCCAATACCATTCAATACATGAATGACCAGATCATCTTCTTGGACAGGTGAATTGATGAGAGCAAGCTCATCGGCAGTGTGTCGAAGACACTGAAAATAGTCTTGAACAGACTTATTGCCTCTAGGTTGAAGGAGTTGTTCCCGTAACTGCATCATTCTTGATCGAGACTTGTTGGCATACATCGATTGGATTTTCAACCATGCATCCTTGGAGGAGGTGCACGAAGCAAAAAATTGGCACAACTGATTCAGTGGCCGAGGCGATAATGCCATGTAACAGCAA